>ONZH01006617.1:0-67291 GCA_900303285.1 Rhinella marina | reverse complement strand
AATATGACTGTACACAGTAGATATACATGTGAGGGGCACATAGTTATATAGAGAGCTGTAATATGACTGTACACAGTAGATATACATGTGAGGGGCACATAGTTATATAGAGAGCTGTAATATGACTGTACACAGTAATATACATTGGGGGGGAACATATTTGCACAAGTATTAACATGACTGTACACAGTAGTATACATTGGGGCACACATTTGCACACAGTATTATACATTGGGGGGCACACATTTTGCACACAGTATTATACAATGGGGGGGCACACATTTGCACACAGTAATATACATGAGGGGGACACATTTGCACACAGTAATATACATGAGGGGGACACATTTGCACACAGTAATATACATGAGGGGGACACATTTGCACACAGTATTATACATGAGGGGGGCACATTTGCACACAGTATTATACATGAGGGGGACACATTTGCACACAGTAATATACATGAGGGGGACACATTTGCACACAGTAATATACACTGGTGGTCACACATTTGCACACAGTAGTATACATTGGGGGGCACACATTTGCACACAGTAGTATACATTGGGGGCACACATTTGCACACAGTAATATACACTGGGGGGGCACACATTTGCACACAGTAGTATACATTGGGGGGCACACATTTGCACACAGTAGTATACATTGGGGGCACACATTTGCACACAGTAATATACACTGGGGGGGCACACATTTGCACACAGTATTATACACTGGGGGGCACACAGTATTATACACTGGGGGGGGCGCACACAGTAATATACACTGGGGGGCACACATTTGCACACAGTAATATACACTGGGGGGGCACACATTTGCACACAGTAATATACATTGCGGGGCACACATTTGCACACAGTATTATACACTGGGGACACATTTGCACACAGTAATATACATTGGGGGGCACACATTTGCACACAGTAATATACACTGGGGGGGCACACATTTGCACACAGTATTATACACTGGGGGGCACACATTTGCACACAGTATTATACACTGGGGGGGCGCACACAGTAATATACACTGGGGGGCACACATTTGCACACAGTAATATACACTGGGGGGCACACATTTGCACACAGTAATATACATGGGGGGGCACACATTTGCACACAGTAACATACATTGCGGGGCACACATTTGCACACAGTATTATACACTGGGGACACATTTGCACACAGTAATATACATTGGGGGCACACATTTGCGCACAGTAATATACATGGGGACACATTTGCACACAGTATTAATATGACTGTACACAGTAATATACATTGGGGGCACACATTTGCACACAGTAACATACATTGCGGGGCACACATTTGCACACATTATACACTGGGGACACATTTGCACACAGTAATATACATTGGGGGCACACATTTGCGCACAGTAATATACATGGGGACACATTTGCACACAGTATTAATATGACACATTTGTACACAGTAATATACATTGGGGGCACACATTTGCGCACAGTAATATACATGGGGACACATTTGCACACAGTATTAATATGACTGTACACAGTAATATACATTGGGGGCACACATTTGCGCACAGTAATATACATGGGGGACACATTTGCACACAGTATTAATATGACTGTACACAGTAATATACATTGGGAGCACACATTTGCACACAGTAGTATACATGGGGGCAAAAATTTACATACAGTAGTGATATAACAGCACACAGTAATATACATTAGGGGAGTACACATTTGCACACAGTAATATACACGGGGGGGGGCACACATTTGCACACAGCAGTTACACCGTACTGTAGACGGGGTGTGCATACATAATGGCAGGGGTGTGAGGATTTCTCATGTGTCTACTGCCTGCAGATGCACTGACCTGGGGTCTTCCTGTGTCCGGTCAGCACGGTCTCCCCGGTCACCGGGTGCAGCCAGGTTGTGCTCTTGGCTTCCTCACTGTGGGGAGAGAAGACACATGGATATGAGACAGACGTGACATTTGTGTGAGGTGTGTGTGACACGGATGTGGCCCCCCCAGGCCCCGCAATTACTTGATAAAGAAGACTCGGCCGGCCGCGGTGATCCCGTAGCCCCACGCCCAGGGCAGGGAGCTGACCCAGTCCAAGCTCGGATCCGCCGCCATGTCTGTCACGGAGCGGGCACGCGCACAGCCTGCTGGGACGAACCGCGCCGCGCGCTCCTGCTCACTGGCAGTAGGCAGCCAATCACAGAGCGGTGTCGCGAGGGCGAGCACCGTAACCACTCCCCCATAGAGTGCCCACCTTCCCGCTTATCCTGAGTTGACAGATCCGCGAGAGGAGGGTGCGGGGTAGTGATGTGACCCTCTGTCCAGGTGGCAGTGCTGTGAGTGGGGGTACGGGGGCTGTGACTGACCCGGATACCTGTCACGTCAGTGTAAAAGTCCTGAGGTGGCGCGGGGGCCGTTTTCTGAGCCCCATGTCACGCACATCCGCGTTTTCAGGTGATAGAGGCCGGTCCTTGGCTGAGGTAGACAGGTGGAGTGATCTCATACCTCAGTATTGTCCCTGTGTAGCACACCAGGTGCAATTAGCCTCCTCAGCAAAATGTCACCCCCAATAGCAGAGTCCCTTCATGCCACCCCCTAATACTAAGAGCAGGGTCCCTTCATGTCACCCACTAATACCAGGAGCAGGGTCCCTTCATATTACCCCCTAATAGCAGGTGAAGGGTCCCTTCATGTCGCCCCCTAATACTAGGAGCAGAGTCCCTTCATGTGACCCCCTAATACCATGAGCAGGGTCCCTTCATGTCATCCCCTAATACCAGGAGCAGGGTCCCTTCATGTCAGCCCCTAATACCAGGAGCAGGGCCCCTTCATGTCAGCCCCTAATACCAGGAGCAGGGCCCCTTCATGTCAGCCCCTAATACCATGAGCAGGGTCCCTTCATGTCAGCCCCTAATACCAGGAGCAGGGCCCCTTCATGTCAGCCCCTAATACCAGGAGCAGGGTCCCTTCATGTTGCCCCCTAATATTAAGAGCAGTTCCTCCTCACCACCAGGAGCACAGCCCTTTAGATTGCCTATAATACTAGCAGAGCCCCTCAACACCTCCAGTATCAGAAGCAGAGCCCTCTCATGTCATCCCCAATACTAGTTGAAGCCCCCATGATGTCACCGTCAGTACAGGTTCCCCTGTCACACCAATATCGGGATCAGAGCCACTTCATGTAACCACCGCCAGTACCAGAGCCTGCTAACATCGTCCATAAAAAATGAGGGGGAGCAATCACACGTCACCCACAATAGTAGGAACAGTCAACCTACTTGTCTCCCAAAATGCCAGGATCTGCATTCTCTTCATCTCACCCCCAGTGCCCGGAGCAGATCCTCCTGATGTCACCCCTACATCAGGCGTCCTGTTTCCAGTGTCCTCTGGACTCTTGGTTTGCATTTTTCTCTAAAGATTTTGGGAGTTCAGATTGAGAGTTCAGTGCAATGTAAATAAAGGAGGCGGAGTCATGTGTCTGGTCACATGACCCTCCATCCACGGCCATCTTATGGACAGAACATCTATGTGGACAGCACAGAACATTTGGGCATGGCTTATAAAATATAGCGAACAGCGCAGATTATCGACAAAGGCTGTGTTGGTAAGTGCCATATAGTCATCTGACATACTTATTGGTCAACAGAAAGTGGCCAACCCAGTAAAAGTTTAGATTGGTTGTCCACTTTGTGCAGTAGATATTGGTGAGTGATAAGCCACCAGTATCGGAGATGAGCTGTTTGCAGGAAGCGAAACACAGCTGTAGATGGGGCCAGAAGCAGAAAGATTCAGCCATTTTTAGTTGTTTTACTTCAGATTTCTTTCATTTCAATCCATGCCTCCATGTGAAGCAGGATGATGCCACTTTTTGTACTAAATTGCACTGCATTTTTTTGTCACAGCAACAATAGTAAATCTGGGACACTATGTATCACTCCCGTCATTGTTACTCTCACTGGCCCTGCTTGGCTCCGTTCCTGTTTTTGAATGACAGTTATTAGTGCACTCTGTCACAGCAAAAACACTTGAATATTGCATATATACTGTACAGTCATGAGAAAAACATAGTACACCCTCTTTGAATTCCATAGTTTTACATACCAGGACATAATGAAAAAAAACTGTTTCTTAGAAGGTATTAAAATCAGGTAAATACAACCTCAGATAAACGACAACACTCGACAAATTGAAGGGTTTATTCATGTGAAGAAAGCTGAAAGGTTTGAGGAAGACAGAAATGGCTAAAGGATTTAGATTAGAAGTGGGGGGCCATGGTTATTCAATTTTACATTTCTGCTCTGACCTTCATGACCGCTCTCCACCTCCCCTCGACTACAAGTACAAACCATCTCTCCGTCCATAGACACTGTACACCTCCCTCTTGTCCGTCCAGGGGCGAATTGGGAACTTAAAGTGGCCTTATGTTGAAGGTGGGTACAAACTGACAGAAGATGGGCCAACACAAGTAGGCGGGGACAACACAAGTAGGCGGAGCCTGCAATACTGTAGTGCAGTGCAGAATACCGCCCCAGCAGAACCAAATACCACAGGACAGTACAGAATACTACCACCCCAACCACAGTATTCAACTGTATCACCGTCATGAGGACAATAATACAGTTGACTTCAGGAGGGCACCTGCGGCCGTTGAACATCAGATCATTATGTACCTGGCCTGTCAGTCAGATCCCCATTCTCCCCATGTTGAATGAATATAAAATTGACTCTGACGGGCAATCCCTGCGGTATGTACCAACGATGAAAGGCTTCACACACAATGTATGACACCCATCATCCCGGTCCACAGGAATTTACAATCTAATCTTCCTATCTCACACACAGTGGCCAGGATTTACCATTATGTTTGCACTTTGACATAGGGCAAAAATGTGGCAGTATTTGATGCCACATGGGGAAAATTCTATGAAAACTGTAAATGAAAAGTGCATTGTTGCCTACAGAAACCAATCACAGCAGAGCTTTTATTTGTCAAGGCCACTCTATGGGCCATTCACACTGTAAAATTTGCCATCAGAATTTTGACTCGGACACTGCACAAAAATACTGGCGTTTGCCTCCCATTGTTTCCAGTGAGAGGCAGCGTTGCAGTTTGCTGGCCGACAATTTAAAGCTGAGACCACGCCAAGAAGGGACATGTCCCCCCCATGACGTGGTATGCAGGCAGCTGTCACTTGGAGCCGTGGCATAGGCCGCTCATGGTTTAGCTCCATTCAGTGGAGGTGAGATGCGAGTGGGTCCACAGTATCCAAACTGAACAACTGCTGCAGAAACTGTGGCAGTATACCCAGCAGAATCTGACAGCGTCCAAATCTGCCATGTGAACAAGCCCTAAGAAATGTAAGCTGCTCTGTAATCAGTTTTTTTTGGCAGCAAAAACAATTTTTTAGACAGTTTTCGTTCATTTTCGCCTCGGTTTTCTCGCCATTCTCAACAAAGAGGCTTGGCGTAGCAGAAAAGGAAGCATGGACTGAAATGTGACTTTTTGCGCCAATATTTATGGTGTACAAATGTGAAAGTCCGCTTCTCACACACTGGCCTAAATTCAGTATGAGTCAGACAGGGTAAGATACCCAGACAGGAGCCTTTAAATGTGCCAAAATGATTGTAGTGGCTCAGGTTGTGTGATAAGTCTGGCGCTACTGTATACTACCTGCCTTAAAGGGTTTCTGTCACCAGATCTGGGCATATTAAACAGGATGACATTTGCAATGTGCAAATGTCACCTGATGCCCAATCTGGTATTAATTTTTCTAGTGGTGCCCCCGTTTTTGATAAAAATGATGTTTTATTTTATGCTAATTAGGCTTACTAGGTGCAAGGGGCGGTTACCTTGCACCTAGTAAGCTCCGTTTGCCCACCTGCGGTCACGCCTACCTTGTCTTGATTGACAGGGCCAGGCAGCTTGTTCGATCCTCTGCCGGCCCTGTGCGCGATTCAAATCCCGCGCCTGCGCCGTGTGGAATAAAATCGGCGCAGGCGCAGTGAGCGGCGCTGGCCACCGGGCTCCCGGCTACCTCACTGCGCCTGCGCCGATGACGTCAGCGTGTACTCTGACGTCATCGGCGCAGGCGCAGTGAGGTAGCCGGGAGCCCGGCGGCCAGCGCCGCTCACTGCGCCTGCGCCGATTTTATTCCACACGGCGCAGGCGCGGGATTTGAATCGCGCACAGGGCCGGCAGAGGATCGAACAAGCTGCCTGGCCCTGTCAATCAAGACAAGGTAGGCGTGACCGCAGGTGGGCAAACGGAGCTTACTAGGTGCAAGGTAACCGCCCTTGCACCTAGTAAGCCTAATTAGCATAAAATAAAACATCATTTTTATCAAAAACGGGGGCACCACTAGAAAAATTAATACCAGATTGGGCATCAGGTGACATTTGCACATTGCAAATGTCATCCTGTTTAATATGCCCAGATCTGGTGACAGAAACCCTTTAAAGGGGTTGGCCACTTTCTGGTTACTGTCGACCAATGTATTTGTAAGATGACCATATGGCACTTACTAACATAACCTTTGTTGAAATTCTGTGCCAT
The DNA here is from genome assembly GCA_900303285.1 of Rhinella marina. Lineage (NCBI taxonomy): Eukaryota > Metazoa > Chordata > Amphibia > Anura > Bufonidae > Rhinella > Rhinella marina. The sequence continues at coordinate 60,694 of ONZH01006617.1, read as the reverse complement.
TCTTTGTTTGCCAAGTCTTTTATGCTGCCCTCACAGAGGTCTTGCCCATAAAATGGCTGCTAATGGAAATTCATGTGACCAGCCCACTCACCTCCATGTGATGTCTTCTCCAGTTGCCAGATTGAGAGTTCAGTGCAGGTGCAATGTAAATAAAGGAGGCGGAGTCATGTGTCTGGTCACATGACCCTCCATCCACGGCCATCTTATGGACAGAACGTCTATGTGGACAGCACAGAACGTTTGGGCATGGCTTATAAAATATAGCGAACAGCGCTGATTATCGACAAAGGCTGTGTTGGTAAGTGTCATATAGTCATCTGACATACTTATTGGTCAACAGAAAGTGGCCAACCCAGTAAAAGTTTAGATTGGTTGTCCACTTTGTGCAGTAGATATTGGTGAGTGATAAGCCACCAGTATCGGAGATGAGCTGTTTGCAGGAAGTGAAACACAGCAGTAGATGGGGCCAGAAGCAGAAAGATTCAGCCATTTTTAGTTGTTTTACTTCCGATTTTTTTCATTTCAATCCATGCCTCCATGTGAAGCAGGATGATGCCACTTTTTGTACTAAATTGCACTGCATTTTTTTGTCACAGCAACAATAGTAAATCTGGGACACTATGTATCACTCCCGTCATTGTTACTCTCACTGGCCCTGCTTGGCTCCGTTCCTGTTTTTGAATGACAGTTATTAGTGCACTCTGTCACAGCAAAAACACTTGAATATTGCATATATACTGTACAGTCATGAGAAAAACATAGTACACCCTCTTTGAATTCCATAGTTTTACATACCAGGACATAATGAAAAAAAACTGTTTCTTAGAAGGTATTAAAATCAGGTAAATACAACCTCAGATAAACGACAACACTCGACAAAGTACACTGTGACATTATTTAACAGAAACTAGGCCAAAATACACAAGCTGCGTGTGAAAAATGAAGTACACCCCTACTGCTTCCATAGGAGTTAAAAGGGTAAGTAGCAGCCAATCAAATGTCCTTGATCAACTGATCATCAGCAAGTGTGAACACCTGTATAAAAGCAGACGTTTTGGCAGTTTGCTGGTCTGGAGCATTCAGGCATGTGTTAACACAATGCCAAGGAGGAAATACATCAACAATATTATTATATACTCAATTGTTGCTGCTCATCAATCTGGGAAGGGTTATAAGGTCATTTCTAAACAATTAGAAGTCCATAATTTTACAGTGAGAAAGGTTATTCTCAAAACATTCAAGACAGTTGACAATGTTCCCAGTGGACATCCCAGCAAATTCACCGTATGGTAATGCTTAGAGAAACTGCAAAATACCCAAGATCTACATCTAAGACTATACAGGCCTTAATTGGCATGATAGATGTTCAAGTTTATGACAGTACAGTAAGAAAAGACTAAACAAGTATGGATTGTTTGGAGGGGTTGACGGGGGAAGCCTCCACGTTCTAGAAAGGCAGCATGGCTTAAAGGGGTTCTCCGGGAATTAAGAAAATTAAAATGCGTAAATATTACTTTATCATAAATATATTCCCAAATACCTTTCATTAGTTATAATGGTTTTTTTGTCTAGGTAGCAATTATTAGGAAAAATAAAATGGCTGCCGTCCTCTTAGTCCCCACAAAACCTGCCCTAATCACATAGATGACAAGTCACTTCACAACACTGAGGTAAAGAGCTGCCTCATCCTCCTCTCTGCTCTGCTTGTCAGGGATTATGATCCTGAATACAGGTGAATCTCTGTGGGAATGGAGTCCATGAGGAGACATGAAGTACAGAGAGGACGGACAGGACAGACTTTGGTAATGGAGACTGCACACAAGAGCTGCTGCTAATTACCACATCTGCTCATGAACTCCATCCCTACAGAGATTCAGCTGAAGATCTTATCATCTGTATTCGGGATCATAGTCCCCGACAAGCAGAGCAGAGAGGAGGCAGCTCTTTAGTTCAGTGTTGTGAAGTAACTTGTCGTCCTGTATGATTAGGACAGGTTTTGTGTGTACTAATAGGATGGCGGCCATTTTGCTTCTCATAATGATTGCTCCCCAGACAAAACGAGCCATTATAACTAATGAAAGGTATTTGGAAATATATTTATCATGAAGTAATATTTAAGTATTTTCATTTTCTTAATTCCCGGAGAACCCCTTTAAGTTTGCAAAATCTCAACAAACCACAAGACTTCTGGAGTCATGAGGGAATTTCTCATTACTCCAATGCCAGTTTTCTGGTGAAAAAAATTGCAATTTAGTCGCAAGTGCCCTTGCTATACCACCCTTGCCACTTTCCAATAAAAGGTGGGGTCAGCGGGTCTGGTACATTTATTTTCTTTTATGCCAGTTTTCTGGAGAAAATGAACTCTGAAATGAACTTGAAATTTTGCTCTGAGGGCCTACCAATTCTCTCGATCATCTTTGAGATGTTTGTACACCTAGATTGGAGTCCACATGTGGTAAATTCAGTTGATTGGACATGATTTGGAAAGGCACGGCCTTGTCTAAAGCTGGATTTACCCAGGCCAACTGAGCGACCAGTTGTCGGGAAGAAATTGTTACTTCCCAACGGTCAGCTGTTCGTTCAGTGTAAATGCAGCGTTTTCCTTCGAGGGATCGCTATTACAGTCCCTCGTCCTCATACAGAATCACGGTTTCTGAGCAGCAGATCACTGTTTAGACAGCACTGAGCAGATTTCTGTGACCAGAAACGATGATCAGTGGTGCCTGCATGAGCGACGGAATCACCTGATGAATGAGCATTTAGTTCGTTCATCAGGTGATCTACTGCACATTTACGTGGCCAGATTGTCGGGAACGACCGTTTACAGGATTCTCGGGCAGTGTAAATATATCTTTAGGTCTCACAGCTAACAATGCATATGAGAGCAAAAGCCAAGCTATGAGGAGGAAAGAACTGCCTTTAGAGTTCAGTGGCAGGATTGTGTGAAGGTCACAAAAAATTCTGCTCCACTGAAAGTACCCAAGAGTTCAATGGACTCCATAATTCTTAAATGGAAGAAGTTTGGAACAACCAGGACTTTTCCTATAGCTGGCAGCCCCTCCAAACAAAGTAATCGAGGAGAAGGGCGTTAGTAAGAAAGGTGACAAAGAGCCCAATGATCACTCTGAGCTCCAAAGAACCTGAGTGCAGATGGGAGAAATTTCCAGAAGGTCAACCATCACTGCAGCAGAATGGTGAGAAAGAAGTCCCCCAGTAAAAGACACATGAAAGCCCACCTGGAGTTTTCAAAAAAGCACCTAAAGGACTCTCAGACTGTGAAAAACAGGATTCTAAGTTTACACTTTCTGGGCTCAATTTTAAGCTTCATGTATGGAAGAAACCAGGCTCTACTCATCACCTGCCCAATACCATCTCTACAGTTAGCTTGGTGGTGGTAGCGTCATGCTATGGTGGTGTTTTTCTGTGGCTGGGACAAGGAAACTGGCCAGAGTTGAGGGAAAGCTGAAAGGAGCAAAGTACAGAATAGTTTTGATGAAAACATGCTCCAGTGTGCTCTGGGCCGAAGGTTCTCCTTGGAACAAGACGATGACCCTAAGCACTCAGCCAAAACAAAACAGGAGTGGCTTAGGAACAACTCTCTGACTGTCCTTGAATGGCCCAGCAAGAGCCCTGACTTGAACCTAATTGAAGATCTCTGGAGAGACCTGAAAATGGTTGTCCACCGATGGTCCCCATCCAACCTGACAGAGCTTCAGAGGATCTGTAGAGAGGAATGGTAGACAATCCAAAAATCCAGTTGTGCAAACATTGTGGCATCATACCCAAGACAACTAGAGGCTGTAATTGATGCCAAAGATGCTTCAACTAAGTAAAGGGTCAGAATACTTATGTCAGTGCAAGATTTTGTTTTTTCCTTTTCAAAGATTTTTTTATATTCTGTTTGCGTTCTGTTCATATCACTTTCTCATTATAGAGTATTGAGAGCAGAATGATGGGAAAAACTGGAATTAGTTTTTATTTTAGCACAAGGCTGCAACATAAATTGTGAAAAAAGTGAAAGGGTCTGAAGACTTTTCGAAGCACTGTAGATTTCCTACAGCGAGCAACATAGCACAAAAAAGAAGCAATAGCGCATAGGTCATGAGTTCATGATTAGAGTTATAGACTAATCTGAAGTTTAGGAGCAGTCTGAGGCATCAGTCGTCTCCACTTCTGGAGCTAAAAAGTTATCAGTTACTGACAGCAAATAGAGACTGTGAAAATGGTAATGAACTGAAAAAGTTGTAGAATTTTGTATTTTCCAGTGATGAAGCTTTATTCACAGAGGCGTGAACAGTCTCCCCATTGCTGTTGTCACGTAGCTCAGATATTAATATTTGATGTGTTGTCTTTACAAGGAGAAGCATTTGGTAGCAGAGGTTCCCATGTGATGTCAGGATCAAGAAAGAGTATCCTTTGATGACTCTGCATATGTCAGTACCACTTGACAGTATCATTATATCATCACACCCGCTTCCATGTATAACTATAAATTCCCATTTACGGAGCAGGCGTCCATCTGCTTTCTGAGTCTTTTTCAAACATGATCTGGAGCTTTTATGGCAGCCACATGACTCAGGGTATAGCTGGGTCCCTACAAAGGAGAAGGCTCAGTTTTGCCAGTAAAGAACACATCAAATATTGCATCATCATATAGTAACTCTGTGACCCTGACTTGCTAAATGCTCCAATGGTGTTCTGAATAAGCTGATAACACTAGGAAAGCCGTGTCTAGCCTGTAGCGAAGAAACACCGACCATGTAGTACATGGATGGGCCTGTTTAGCTATTCTGCAGTTTTCCTGCATTGTTTTGTGGAGGAAGTTCCTGAGCGTTTCATACCTTTTATGATATCTACATAATCTAATAGTGGGCAGCATGGTGGCCTTGCAGAGCTGTGGTCTTAGGTTCAAATCCGACCAAGGACAACATCTGCATGAAGTTTGTATGTTTTCCCTGTGTTTGCGTGGGTTACCTTCAGGTTCTCCGGTTTCTTCCCACACTACAAAGACATACTGATAGGGACCTTAGGTTGTTAGTCCCATTGGGGACACAGTGATGCTAATGTCTGTAAAGCGCTACAGAATATAGCAGCGCTATATAAGTGCGTTAAATAAATAAGGGGCGAAACAGGAAGACATAAGGGAGTAATTTTCATGGTTTGGTTTGCCCTAGGTATAATAATCCAGAGCAGGTGCTAGAATCTATGGGGTTCACTCTGGTATGCACGCTGTGCAGTCATGTGACCATGGCTGATTGACAGCTGCAGCAGGTGATTCCTCATTTATGCATCAGATACAAATGTTGTTTAGTCTTTTCTACGCTTTTTGTTGCTAAACAGTCCATTCACGTGTTTTGAAAACATTTACTGCAAAGTATCGTAAAATTGAGAACATTAACGGCACGTATTCTCACCACCATCCTCCCTTTTATTTTAATAAATCTCATTAATTTCAGTAGGATTGGTGTCTGAAATGCCACTATGTCAGTAACTCATATATGTTGTGTTAGATAACTGCCTGCTTAGACTTGCAGTTCCACAACTGTTCCTTGTAATGTAGGAAAGTACTGAGACCAGGGGCTGCAAATCTGACCAGTTTTATATTTGTTGTGGGTTTCTTTGTTCTTGCTTTCTTGTCAGGGTTGTCCTCCTGGATCTGTTGCAGTGCCCCAAAGATTCATTGCAAAGGGTTAATTTAATGTTATGAAGTCGATTCTGCCAGCAATGTATATGCTCTCTCTGATGAGTGGATGATAGTGAACTTGCTACAGTCATTCTCCTAGCGACACCAGTTGCATGTAGAATTCAAGTGAGAGACATACAACTTATATGCCTTTAGGTAATTTATTGACTGTACCTTGAGAAATGATGATATAGATCAAAGAAAAATTCTCTCTCCAGCTCTGTGAGGCATGTCTGACAAGCAGGAAAAGAATGCAGGACACAAGGATATGAGCTCACAGAGAAGTTACAAGATGAAGGACATAATGAAATACAACCATAGATAACTTATATAAACCAAATATAACAATGGAGGCAAAGCAAGCTAAATATAACACAAAATACAATTAAATGAATTCAAAATAAAAACCATTGGGTGGGACTGCACAGAATCATATGTTGTGATTTGTTGTTAAAACACTTATTTCTTTGTGCCCTTTGTATACCAAATGGCAATGTATGGACACAAATGGTTAACTAACTGGCACACTTAGGTTGCCAGGGTGATGGACCATCACCTGGTTAGTTAGAGCGTCTTAGCTGAGCAGAGCAAGGGACAAGACCTACATGTGTGAGCGCCTGCAAAGTTGACCCAAAAGGAGACTCCACTCCTGAGACTAAAAAGCTGCCTGAGAGGTATTTAACTGAGAGACTACCTCTGAGGGAAAGAGAACAGGATGCCATGGAAGATCTAGAGCCACCACACACCATCATGCTGTTCACTGAATTCAAACAGTATGGTACTGCTTGTTTACGGAATTAAGACTTTACTGCTTGTGGAAAGGGATAATTACCTCTGGCACTCACCACACTTTGAGGTGGACTGGCCATCTGCATCTAAGATCTGCCCCCCGCCGTGGGAACCGCAGTATTGATTGTGAGAATTTTGCACGCCTGTAGTTAATTGATTGCTAACAGCTGTAGAAAGAGTCACTCATTGCCATCATCACTACCATCATCGCCGCTGCCCATACACAGCCACTGGTGAAAAGAAAGCTCTGTGATATACCTCAGGACTGCACCAATTGCTGCTATCTGTACTACAACCTTCATCATCTACTCAGTAATGAGAGACTTTAATAATTCTAATTAAACTGGGAGTGGTTATCTCCATCATCCACCGGCCCCTGCTCCTGTACTCCTGCCTTGCACCCTGCACCCCAACTATCACCATGCAGGAGCCCCAGGAAGGTCCAAGGTTTGCCCTGAGGGAAGAAAGGGAGTACCCTCCATTCACTGCGCAGTCCAGGAAGAGCCAGAGGGGGAGATTGCCACCATAAACTGTGAGTACTACTACAACCATCACAGGCAATACCACTCCCGCCATCCTCGCTTCTAGTCGCTACACTGTTCAGCCATAAAGGCTATCTATGAAGAAAACTCTTTAATATGTGCAAACTTGACAGGATTAGATTATGAGCTCGAGGGTACAGGTAAGATTACCACTAATTTATGAAAATTAAATCCAGGTGCAAAAATTCACTGCCACAGAAAGCACCATAAGTATCAGCTTTCCGGATCAGCAACCGCAAACTCCAGCTTTTGTGAAACTACAACTCCCAGAATCATCTATGAAAGTTACAAGAACAGCCGAGTATATGTGCATGCTGGGAGTTGTAGTTTCACAGTAGCTGGGATGCCAAAGGTTGCTGATCCCCGGCCTAATCAATAAATGTCACCAAAGCCTCAGGAAGTGACACACATAGGTACCGATACCTCAATCAGTGCCAGCTGCAGATACCCCAGATCAGATGCCTCGATAAGTGGCACACGTAGAAACCCTAATAATAACCAAGCTTTGGAGAAAAGCCGCACTTAGATACGGTCATTTCTGAACTGTCAGATGTGCCTGACCATAGGACGTGCTCTGCTTATATCCCAGACATCAGAAGCAGGGATCTTATGGCAGAATTGACCAGAATCTGTAAACTTAGATTGTGGCTCGTGTGTTACTTTACTACCAGGTTCACATGAGTGTCAGAGATGATGGGAGTGATACATGGTAGATGGGGAATGTGGGAAGGTATCGCTCCAATGTGGTGAAGAAAGCCGGCGATACATCATACAACCTTCTATTTATTCAGCCCTCCTGGAAGAATGCAGCCGCTCAGGTGTGTTCTACGTCCAGACTTGTCATGAAATTGTTCCTAGGACTGAGATTAGCTCCCCTCTGTGTTCTGATTTCTTCTTCTGAGTTCCTGTCACATCCAAGTCTGAAGTTTTGCCGTAGCCCGCACATCTCCATCTTGTGGGGGGTATATTGCCTAATATTTCAGCAGCTCCCTCCCGACAATAGTGTGACTAGCATAGCAAGTGGCAGTGGAATCTCAGGATTGTCTGCAAGAGCTCTTCCACTACCAGCTTCCATCTTAAAGGAACACTCCACACAAAACTTAACTACTATTTTTCTGCCTAGTGCTTATTTTCACACGCAATACAGGTGCCTGTGACTGAGGGGTAGGGAGAGAGCTCATACATTAGTTGATTGGCATGGAAGGAGTAGAAGTGTATTTTAGTATTTTTCTGTTCACAAGTTACATACTGAAGGATGATTTCTGATTCTGATATTTCTTTGTAACCTCAATGTCAGAGCTGTTTGAACGAGATAGATGGACCTTTTGATAGAACAACAAGAACATGACCCCCTTCTCCACTGAGATGTGGGCTAGCATGTGCAGCGACCCGGTGGGGGAAGGCATGAGGTGGTGAAGAGGACGGGAGAACTAGTATGCTACATGGTGTCATCTTTTTAATAAAGCCTGTGGATTTTATCAAGAAGCTAGAGTGCTGGATCACTTTATCTTGGGAGAAGTAGTAGTGACAGATGATGGGGCTACTCACTACAACTGTTCCATCACCACCACGGGCCGTGCAGTGAGAAGAGGGCACATCTGTCTCCCCTAGGGCACACCCTTGTCAAAGGTCTTCTGCCGTGGGTGCAGTTCAACATGTAACCAGCACTGTATATTCCACGTACACTTTTCAATGTAGGAAAAGTTCTGAAAGGGAAACTGTGAGCTACAAAATGCATCATAAACCGCCAGCATTACCTTACACATGTTGTCCACATGTTTCTAAAAAAAAATTTTCTTAGATGTCCGATGTGCATGATCACAGAAAATGAGGTTATTGAAGTCAAGAGGACAGCAGCTTTCTCACTTGAAGTCAAGCTCACCCTGGCCCCTTCTCGCCTCTTATCATCATGCCCTATTACATCCTCACATCTCGTGCATACGATGTATGATCGCGCAAGGGTACAACATTGCAGTGCATCTATGTCACTCCCAGGACCAGGAGTGTGCCAGCTTACCTGCATTAACCCGCAGGTGCCAGAAACACGATCATACGGCACATGTGCTTGTGTGAGGATGGAATTGCACATGAAATTATACAGAAGGCCGTCAATCAAATGCTAAAGGATGGGAAGAGGGCGTTGGGATGACAACATCTCTAAGGTAAGGCTGGCGGTGCATGGTGCATTTTGAAGCTGACAGGTTTCCTTTATACAGTCTTCGGGCTCATGCACACCGTATCGGAACTGTTCATTTTAATGGGTCTGCAAAAAAAATAAATAAATTACTCCGTGTGCATTCCGTTTCTGTATGTCCGCATTTCCGTTCCGCAAAAGAATAGAACATGTCCTATTATTGTCCGCTTTACAGACAAGGACAGTTCTATTAGGGGCCAACTGTTCCGTTCCGCAAAATACGGAATGCACATGGACATCATCTGTATTTTAACAGGCGTGTGCATGAGCCATTAATCAATTCCCGGCTGAATTAGAAAGGCTGTTTCCAGGCACCTTATCCAGATGCACTCTCTTATATCAGGCAATGCTAGTTTTAGTCCACCCTGGGGTGTGGAAACTATAATGGCATCTGAAGGGTGTAGAACCTAAGACAGGACTGTAATCTGCCTCTCTGGTATGACTGGGTACATGAGACCATTGAAACCCAGCTAAAGGCTGCGGAGTCCAGTAGCCACAACATGAGCGTTACCTCCACAGTCTGTTTCCTCGCACCCTTTGCTTTGGCTGCTAGTGCTTAACCTTCTGAATAATTTTCTTTTCCCTCACTAAGTTCCCTGGAGTTTCTCTCTGACCGTAGAATCTGCATAGTAGCCAGGCTCCCACAGGCTACTCCCACTGCCTCCTCCACAGAAGGAGCAAAGCCCAGGGGGTAGGGCTCACCCCTATCCAGCAGTGGTAACCAAGGACCTGCAATTTACCCTCTGGCTCAGCCCGGCGTTATGTTACACCCTTAAACATAGGGGGTCATTTACTAACAGAAATTTGCCTATTTTTTGCGTATTTCTGGCGCAGATTGTGGCACATAACTTTGATGGATCCCCCACCAGCGCACAGAGTTATTAATAATAGTATTGATAAATGACCCCTATAGTCTTATACCTAACCATACATTAAAAAAACATGAAATTTGCTAAACTTTACTATTATCAGCAGCTTATAGGTCACTGCACATGCAGGTGGGTGTGATAGCCAGAACCTTTACTTCACATCTACTGTATGTGTGGTCACTGTCCTTGAGGCAGTTTAGACACTAGGCTCTGGCTGTCTTCAAATTCAGCATTGTGGAGCAGATGCTCTCCTCTGACTCCCTTTGTAATGACCCTCTAAACTCTCCATATCCGTCAGATAAGGTTAGGTTAACATCTAAATTGAAGGTCCCATTAGGAGCTTCCATCGCTGATCCTGCACTATATGAAACCCCACAGATCCCATTATAGTCAGTGTGGTCTGTCCGATTCCGTAATGCATTTGATTAATAGGGTATGTCATGATGTGTTGCTGCCATGTGCTCTGTAGCCTCCGCTCCTGTATGCAGGATATACTGCTGTGTAGAGTGCAGCATCATGTGGTCCGTAACCACGCTCCTGTGTATCCTGCATAAATCATGTGATTTGGGTTTATTGTCAGAGGAGACACAGGAATAATCTGCGTTCACAGAGTTTAAGGGCACAAAAAGTTCAACCAAAAAAATGCTAAATATTAACGCCTCAGGAGCTGGAGGAACACATGTGCTTCTTCTAACTCCTGCCCTGAAGAGCTTACAGTCTACTTACAGTATATCACTGCACAAATATGATATGGAACAATTTTCTGCATAAATTCTATTGATAAGTATGTAAAAGTGCAATGCGGTGGAGCTGTGAACCAGCTGAGGATGATGGGAGTACATTAGAAATGTGGGGTGTCAATTTCCCCAATAAGGGATGTCTCAGACACGATGAATCTTAAAGGATTTATCCCCGTTAACAGCAGTACTACATGAGAAGTCCTGCAGATAGGGAGCCCAGATCTTTATTTATTCTCATACTGTCCACATTCCCCCCCCCCATTGAACGCTCAAGGCTGTATCACATAGTCCTAACCTAGTTGAGCTTTGTGGGCACACAGCAGCAGAACGGGGGGGGGGGGGGGAGTATGAGATTAAAAATAGCCATCAGGATCAATACTGTATTCCATAGGGCTCAGTCATGGTGACACATGGTGTACAGTTGCACACCACAGTCCATGGCAGTCTTCTCACAATATACTAAGATGACTCACTAGTCTAAAGTCCCATCAAGCGGACTAAAACTGTTCCACAAGTCCCTCAAGTCACGTGTCTCTCTCTGTCTTCTGATGATGCCATGCAAACGATTACGCTATTACCGGCTATCGCGAAAATATTGTAGTCATCACTTTGGTTGTTGGCTGTCCCACGGTCTAGGGTCTCTCTTGTGGGGTTTCCTCTTCCCACACTTGGTCGATGTGGTATCCTTGGGCTCTACATGTTTCTCTTTCATGGTCTTCCTCCTCTGTGTCATACCCTGGCTATAGGGGATGATGCTTAGAATAGGGGTGCACACCCAACCAACCAAATTGTTTGTTAGATTACCTTATTTATTAGGTCCTTCTCCCCAACCCTCAAATTTGATGGTGCATCTTCAGAGAACACCATATACATCCCCTGCCTTCTGTGGAATGGTAGTTGGGGCCATAATTCTTATCATGTTTCCCCTGGACCTTGTAGGAGATTCCTGCCCCTCTTGCTATCCAGATCTACCCTTTACCACTGGGCTAACCCCCAACCCCCTGTGCTAAGGGTATATTATACAGTTTTAAAACATAACCCCAGCACTTCTCACATTACAGCAAATCACAAACACAACGTGGCAAATAAAAGTGCAATACAAGTGCATATTCCTACAAGATGGATGGATAGATATGAGAAAGATAGATTAGATAGCTGTATCATCAGTCAGATGTACAGATACAGAGGTTGCACATTTATTTATCGGTGTTTCCATAGTAACCACATAGTGGGAAAGTCTCATAGCCGCAGTAGATTCTGTACTTTAATGTGACATTCCTCCACTTTTGTTCTTAGAAATCATGTGGTAGATGAGTGAATATGTACATTGTAGACCAGACAGAGCAGCCCCATGCAAGCGCAGGAGGAGGGTGCTTTGTTGTAGGTATATACAGATGTTGTGGACAATACCATGTGGTAATGTTACCACAAATTCATAATGTGGTGTAGTATGGAAGGAGTAGGATTGATTCGTGGGGAAGGGGTGACAACCTCTCAGACATGATATAGAGGCTGGTTGTCAGCAGTAATAGATGGAATAGCTGTTACTGTAGTATAAGGTGTGTGGATCTCATGTCTGTTGTCTGATTACTAGCAGAAGGACCCGGCCTCGCCCGGGTATATTTCATCTATTTAATTTAATGTTTGTGTGTGTTGTTAAATGATATCAAGAGTGACCTCTACAGTGCCCGCCCCTTTAACAGTGACCTCCACAGCAGCCTGCCCCTTAACAATAACATCCACAGCGCCCTCCCCTTTACCTGTGACCTTCACAGCAGCTAGGGTGGCCACTGTCTCCACCCCAGAAAGCTGGACCTCACTGGCCATACCCCCAAATGTGAAGCCGCCTCGCCCCTTGAAACCACACCCCTAAACACGAGGCCACGCCCCCTGGCTCGGTGAAGACACGGAGGGGAAGCTGTCTGAGCGTGAGCTACTGAAAGGGTGGACATCCCTGAGTCCATCCAGGCACTGCGCCAGACAGAGGACAGGGAGCCAGAGAACTGGACTGCCCAGCCTAAAACCGGACGTCTGGCCACCCTAACATCAGCCTGCCCCTAGGATGGCCAGAGGTCCGGTTTTAGGCTGGACACTCCAGCTTTCAGACTCCCTGTCCTCCGTCATGCGCAAGGTCTGGACGGAGGACAGGGATGTCCTTTTGAACAGCTCACTCTCAGACAGCAGCACTTTGCAGTCTGAGCATGAGCTGCAGGGAGAAAGTCACCCTCCCTCCCACCCTGCAGCTAACAGAAGTTGATTTTTACCTTCATTTTTTCAATCCCTGTCGGCTGTGGAGTGGAAGGGGCGTGGCCTGACCAAGTCAGGGTGTGGCTTAGCAGGACCTTGGGGTGGGGCTTTTAAGTCCTTCTTTTGAGTCTGGCCTGAATTACTGGTTGATACCATGGTAATTTATGAGGAAACACAGTGGGTAGCAGTGGAAGAAAAAATCTTTTATTACTACTGAACGGTAAATATGTGAAATTTACATTATATTAGATAATGATTGATGATGACTTAGTCTAAAACATAAAGTGTATTTATGTTAATCGGAATACCCCTTTAACAGTGTCATCCACAGCGATTTGCCCCTTTAAAGCTGACCTACAGCAGTGAAGGAAAATGGCTGGGTTGTTATGGAAACCTGGTGTGTGGGGAGACTAACGGCCTGCGAGCTTCTATTGGCTGATAATGGTCATGTGACCAGGCTTCTATTGGCTAATGCATTTTTTTGGGAATATCTCAGGAACGGTACATCCTGGAGAGCTGAGACGCGTTCTAAAACCTTTCCGGACACCTGATGTACCTATGTGCCAAATTTCGTGATTGTAGCTGCGACGGTGCGGATTCCTCAGCTTTATATATTAGATATTCAGTGATGTCAGTAACAGGAGGCGGGGCTGTGACAACCTCTCAGACATGATATAGAGGCTGATTGTCAGCAGTAATAGATGGAATAGCTGTTATTGTAGTATAAGATGTGTGGATCTCATGTCTGATCACAGTGTAATTATATTACTGTTATATTCAGTGATGTCAGTAACAGGGGGCGGGGCTGTGACAACCTCTCAGACATGATATAGAGGCTGATTGTCAGCAGTAATAGATGGAATAGCTGTTATTGTAGTATAAGATGTGTGGATCTCATGTCTGATCACAATGTAATTATATTACTATTATATTCTGTGATGTCAGTAACAGGGGGTGGGGCTGTGACTACCTCTCAGACATGATATAGAGGCTGATTGTCAGCAGTAATAGATGGAATAGCAGTTACTGTAGTATAAGGTGTGTGGATCTCATGTCTGATCACAGTGTAATTATATTACTATTATATTCAGTGATGTCAGTAACAGGGGGCGGGGCTGTGACAACCTCTCAGACATGATATAGAGGCTGGTTGTCAGCAGTAATAGATGGAATAGCTGTTACTGTAGTATAAGGTGTGTGGATATCTGATTATAGTTGACACTGTACACAGTGTACCAGGCAAACCATGCACAGGGTGCGGTCATCAGAAATGTCATGTGATTACCCAGCATCATTAAAAATGACACTAACATTGTAAGGCCTGTCACACACGACCGTGACAGGCCTAAGGCTGGGTTCACATCATGTTTCCCATCCGTTTAGCGTATACAAAAAACTTATACTTTAAACGGATGCCTCAGACTGATGCCATACAGTGGCATCTGTTCATCATAGAGTTCCATTGTAAAAAAAAAAAGTATACTTTTTTTTATCAGACTCGTGGTGTGCTGCATTTTTGTTTCTCTTTTTTTTTCTAACATACAGTACAGACCAAAAGTTTGGACACACCTTCTCATTCAAAGAGTTTTCTGTATTTTCATGACTATGAAAATTGTAGATTAACACTGAAGGCATCAAAACTATGAATTAACACATGTGGAATTATATACTTAACAAAAAAGTGTGAAACAACTGAAAATATGTCTTATATTCTAGGTTCTTCAAAGTAGCCACCTTTTGCTTTGATTACTGCTTTGCACACTCTTGGCAGTCTCTTGATGAGCTTCAAGAGGTAGTCACCTGAAATGGTTTTCACTTCACAGGTGTGCCCTGTCAGGTTTAATAAGTGGGATTTCTTGCCTTATAAATGGGGTTGGGACCATGAGTTGTGTTGGGCAGAAGTCAGGTGGATACACAACTGATAGTCCTACTGAATAGACTGTTAGAATTTGTATTATGGCAAGAAAAAAGCAGCAAAATAAGAAAAACGAGTGGCCATCATTACTTTAAGAAATGAAGGTCAGTCAGTCCGAAAAATTGGGAAAACTTTGAAAGTGTCCCCAAGTGCAGTCCGCAAAAAACATCAAGCGCTACAAAGAAACTGGCTCACATGAGAACCGCCCCAGGAAAGGAAGACCAAGAGTCACCTCTGCTGCGGAGGATAAGTTCATCCGAGTCACCAGCCTCAGAAATCGCAGGTTAACAGCAGCTCAGATTAGAGACCAGGTCAATGCCACACAGAGTTCTAGCAGCAGACACATCTCTACAACAACTGTTAAGAGGAGACTGTGTGCAGCAGGCCTTCATGGTAAAATAGCTGCTAGGAAACCACTGCTAAGGACAGGCAACAAGCAGAAGAGACTTGTTTGGGCTAAAGAACACAAGGAATGGACATTAGACCAGTGGAAATCTGTGCTTTGGTCTGATGAGTCCAAATCTGAGATCTTTGGTTCCAACCACCGTGTCTTTGAGCGACGCAGAAAAGGTGAACGGATGGACTCTACATGCCTGGTTCCCACCGTGAAGCATGGAGGAGGAGGTGTGATAGTGTGGGGGTGCTTTGCTGGTGACACTGTTGGGGATTTATTCAAAATTGAAGGCATACTGCACCAGCATGGCTACCACAGCATCTTGCAGCGGCATTCTATTCCATCCGGTTTGCGTTTAGTTGGACCATCATTTATTTATCAACAGGACAATGACCCCAAACACATCTCCAGGCTGTGTAAGGGCTATTTGACCAAGAAGGAGAGTGATGGGGTGCTATGCCAGATGACCTGGCCTCCACAGTCACCAGACCTGAACCCAATCGAGATGGTTTGGGGTGAGCTGGACCGCAAAGTGAAGGCAAAAGGGCCAACAAGTGCTAAGCATCTCTGGGAACTCCTTCAAGACTGTTGGAATACCATTTCAGGTGACTACCTCTTGAAGCTCATCAAGAGAATGCCAAGAGTGTGCAAAGCAGTAATCAAAGCAAAAGGTGGCTACTGTGAATAACCTAGAATATAAGACATATTTTCAGTTGTTTCACACTTTTTTGTTAAGTATATAATTCCACATGTGTTAATTCATAGTTTTGATGCATTCAGTGTGAATCTACAATTTTCATAGTCATGAAAATACAGAAAACTCTTTGAATGAGAAAGTGTGTCCAAACTTTTGGTCTGTACTGTGTATGTAAATCGGATGCATAAAATGTGAAATGAGTCCCCTCCCCCTTTGTACCAGTCTGCTAATAGCATATTGTTTATTGTATTTTAATATTATGTATGTGTTACCGCTCTTGATGTACTTTGCCATGAAATGAATGACGCTTTCAAATGAATTCTAATAATAATAACATCTTTATATCTAGATTTTTCTCCTTTGTGTTCAGAAGGAGCAGACTGATGGAGACGTTCTCTAACGCTGCAGATGACTTCATAAACAGTGACTTTTCCTCCTGACTGAAGTAAGGCTCCAAAAAGGTTTGTAAAATAAAATGTGAATTACATTCTTGTGTTCAACATCTCTCAGCAGGGTGAAGCCTTTTAAACCAGGCATAATGTCTGCTCGGGTTGATCCTGCTGAGTAAACTGATACCTCAGTTATGCAGATGCATGATGTCGCCCTGAGAAGTTTCACTTTTTATTAATATGTAAATTCGGTCCCTCAGAGCACCGGGGCTCCTCCACTCTGCACTAATAGCCACCCCACCCCTCCCCTCCCCCCTCCACTTGGTTGACAGAACCAGGCATTTAGTCTGGCCCTCTAACCTTGCGCATGCATCATTGGTTATACTATATGTGCACGCAAAGTATATCTGCTTCAGCATCACAGATGACTACTATATATGTGTCAATTACATTATCCACAACCCGGAAGAGGAGATGCTCAGCTCCATTTCCGTGGAGGATGATGTCATCGGCACATGCGCAGTAATCATCTGCAGAAGCAGATCTAATGGATGAATTCTACAAGGCATCACAACTGGTGTAATAGGTTTGATCCTGCTGATAGATACATGAGGCATGAGAAGTTCAGAGGAGTTTAGCTTGGTGACTGCTGGATGTAGCATATTGATGACCTATTCCCACAATAGGTTACTAATATCTGATCAGTGAGGGTCGTACTTCCAGCACTATATAATGTATGGTACTGTGCTTGGTATGCTGTGAGAAGACAGCAACACTTACCTAAGTGCCACGACCTCTTCAATAAGCTGATCTGCAGGGCTGCCAGGAGTTGGACCCCCACCAACCATATATTGATGCCTTACAAGAACAATAACTTTTTCATTTTTTTGTTCACATAACTGTATGAGGGCTTTTATTTTCAAGACAAAAAATGGCGCTATTTAATATTGCAAACAACTGGAGTGAAAAGCTGGAAATGGGGTAAAATTATGGGGGAAAAACACAATTCTCCATTGTTTTATGGGTTTCATTTTTACGACAACCACTATGCTTTAAAACTGACATGTGAACTTCATCCTGTGGATCAGTACAAATACTGTATTTTTGCTGTTGGGGGGAAAATGGCAGTGCGAATACTAATGGCTGCTTCATTGTGGAAGTTCTCATTAGTACACAGTAGGACTGGGGAGCAGGGGCTATAGCCCTCCTGATTCTGGCTGTACTCACCGCTCTTTGGTCTTCTACTTGAGCCACGCAGTGTCCCGACTGCATACAGTGACAGAACGTAGTGTGCATAAGCGCACACTATGACCTGATGTGGTGCAGTCAGGTTACAGTGCAGCTCTGCAGGAAGAGCACACTGGATCTCCTGTGTAGCAGCATCATTTGGATCAGGAGAGGTAAGTTCTTTTATTTATTTTATGTCTGATCTGATCTGATGAAGATTGAGAGTCAGATGTAGGTCTGATGAGGATTGGGGGTCTGATCTGAGGTCTTATGAGGATCAGGGGTCTGATCTGAGCTCTGATGAAGATTGTGGGTTTGATGTGAGGTCTGATGAGGATTGGGGGTCTGATCTGAGGTCTGATGAGGATTGGGGGGTCTGAACTGAGGTCTGATAAAGATTGGGGGTCTGATGTGAGGTCTGATGAGGAATGGGGGTTCTGAACTGAGGTCTGATGAACATTGGGGGTCTGATCTGAGCTCTGATGAAGATTGTGGGTTTGATGTGAGGTCTGATGAGGATTGGGGGTCTGATCTGAGGTCTGATGAGGATTGGGGGTCTGAACTGAGGTCTGATAAAGATTGGGGGGTCTGATGTGAGGTCTGATGAGGAATGGGGGTTCTGAACTGAGGTCTGATGAACATTGGGGGTCTGATCTGAGCTCTGATGAAGATTGTGGGTTTGATGTGAGGTCTGATGAGGATTGGGGGTCTGATCTGAGGTCTGATGAAGATTGGGGGTCTGATGTGAGGTCTGATGAGGATTGGGGGTCTGATCTGAGGTCTTACGAAGATCGGGGGTCTGATCTGAGGTCTGATGAAGATTGGGGGTCTGATGTGAGATCTGATGAGGATTGGGAGTTCTGAACTGAGGTCTGATGAAGAGTCTGATGAAGATTGGGGGTCTCATGTGAGGTCTGATGAGGATTGAGGGTTCTGAACTGAGGTCTGATGAAGAGTCTGATGAAGATTGGGGGTCTGATGTGAGGTCTGATGAGGATTGAGGGTTCTGAACTGAGGTCTGATGAAGAGTCTGATGAGGATTGGGGGTCTGAACTGAGGTCTGATAAAGATTGGGGGTCTGATGTGAGGTCTGATGAGGATTGGGGGTTCTGAACTGAGATCTGATGAAGAGTCTGATGAACATTGGGGGTCTGATCTGAGCTGTAATGAAGATTGTGGGTTTGATGTGAGGTCTGATGAGGACTGGGGGTCTGATGTGAGGTCTGATGAAGATTGGGGGTCTGATGTGAGGTCTGATGAGGATTGGGGGTTCTAAACTGAGGTCTGATGAAGATTGGGGGTCTGATGTGAGGTCTGATGAGGATTGGGGGTCTGATCTGAGGTCTTACGAAGATCGGGGGTCTGATCTGAGGTCTGATGAGATTGGGGGTCTGATGTGAGATCTGATGAGGATTGGGAGTTCTGAACTGAGGTCTGATGAAGAGTCTGATGAAGATTGGGGGTCTGATGTGAGGTCTGATGAGGATTGAGGGTTCTGAACTGAGGTCTGATGAAGAGTCTGATGAAGATTGGGGGTCTGATGTGAGGTCTGATGAGGATTGAGGGTTCTGAACTGAGGTCTGATGAAGAGTCTGATGAAGATTGGGGGTCTGATGTGAGGTCTGATGAGGATTGAGGGTTCTGAACTGAGGTTTGATGAAGAGTCTGATGAAGATTGGGGGTCTGATGTGAGGTCTGATGAGGATTTAGGGTTCTGAACTGAGGTCTGATGAAGAGTCTGATGAAGATTGGGGGTCTCATGTGAGGTCTGATGAGGATTGAGGGTTCTGAAGTGAGGTCTGATGAGGATTGGGGGTCTGGTCTGAGGTCTGATGAAGATTGGGGGTTCTGAACTGAGGTCTGATGAAGA
The DNA here is from genome assembly GCA_900303285.1 of Rhinella marina. NCBI lineage: Eukaryota > Metazoa > Chordata > Amphibia > Anura > Bufonidae > Rhinella > Rhinella marina. Next base: position 41,138 of record ONZH01006617.1, on the reverse strand, counting down.
GTCTGATGAAGATTGGGGGTCTGATGAAAGATATTTGTTTTTCAGATTTTCCTGCTCTACAAATGTCTTACGGTTAGGCACATCTGAGTGACAAATATGGTATATAGTTTTTGTTTTGATACTTAAAAAAAATATAAAAATCTTAGAAAGAAAATTTTCTCTGCAGCACCACATTCTGATACCTATATCTTTTTTATAGCTCCATCAACTGAGCTGTGTAATGGCCCACTTTTTTGCAAGGCGAGGGGATTTGAAAATGTGATCTTTAAGATCACCATAGACTCCAATGACCTACCATTGTACATATATATGAAACACTAGTCGAGGTGTTGTTTTCTCCCTGGGTCTGTATCCCCTCATCATGTACGTTGGTGGGTAGCATGCTTTTGGATAGTGATACCATTATATTGTTTATATTATTTTGATATTGAAACTCAGTACATTTTAAGCATTGTCTACTGGGGAAGAGGGGTCAGGATTTTATTTTCATGTGTTTAAGTGTCCTTTCCTTTTGCGGAATATTTTTGTAGTTATTATATATGTATAAATGGGGAGTTTCCCAGGAAATGCTGTTTTCGAGGCATTAGGTTATGAGATATTTATTTATTCACTGCTATATACATTTGCAGCTCATATCTTAGTTGTTCGCACAACTGAGAAAATCAGATACCCTCTCCAAATGTAGTGTGTGTGATATTTGGAGCTAGAACTAAACCAGGAGGACTCATCACCAGGATATGTATCAAAAAAATTAATAATGCGATTTATTTTCACTTTCATAAAAGTTGATTGATTACAGGAATAATGAAGTAAAGTTCATTAGTATATTGCCTATGGGTGACCTGAAGATACCATGTTGTAGGACAGAGACCCCTTGTTAGGTCTCTGTGTGACTTCCGTCTTGTCATCAACCCCCTTACAGACCCCTTCATGTCATACCGTAGCTAGATATACAGTAAGTGTGCCTTATACTTATATGAAGAGACCCCGGCGACTTTGTATATGGAACCCTTGATGTAGCCATACAGAACTTCCACCCGTGTTAATATAGATGATATCAGTAAAGTGTGTAATAAATCCTTTGCGTTATCTACCATTTATATTAATACTGTGTTACAATGGCATTTCACTTGTTGCCATTGTGTGTTCCGGCGTGCCGTTGTGTTCAATGGCTATTCGTGGTGCCACTGTTCCATGCATCCTGGCTTCGTTTGCTTGTGGTGTGAATTATGAAACGTGCTTGTATGTCTCCTCTGTTCAGTAATGTATGAATTAAGGTTCCATGGCCTTGTCTTTGCATCTGTTTGACTGATGAGTTGGTTAAGACTGCTATACATGTTCCTGAGTTCTGTGTCAGTCTGATATATGTCTCTTGAGTGACCTGCACTGATTGCACAACATGTCATGCCTTGCTTTGATCTGTTTGGAGACAGTCTGTGTCCTGTGTTGAAGTTTACTTCTCAAGTTTTTGTCTGGATCGTTCTGGTTATGTCCGTGTCTGAATTCTGACCTAGTGTCGTATGTCATTACCCTGTGTCTGTTCTGGCATTCTATGTACTTTGTTTGCTTGAGCTTGTCATGGATTGTTTGTGCTCTGCTAGAGTCTGTATGGAGCTTATCCATCTGTCAATGTGTGCCAGCCATATTTGGTATTTCTGCTGCAGCAATAGTGTGAGCATCTTGTGCTTCCTTTCGTCTAGACCTCATCACAACTGCGGGACTATCTCAGAAGGTAGCAGTCTGGTGGCTGCCCCGCAGCAAACTCCACATCCCTGTACAGGGGTTAAAGGGAACCTGTCATCAACTTTAAGCTGACTGTACTGAGGGCAGCATAAAATAGTGACAGAAATGCTGATTTGCTGAGCTAAAAGTGAGTGGTTGCTGAGAACCAGCGTCATAATCATTGCATCCCAGGCCTTGAAAAGAGTCATATCTACCTGTGAAGAGTCATGGTTATTCCTAATCTCCTGCTGTCCCCACCCATCTGCTGATGACTGGCAGTTCTCTCCTAGAGAGAAAGGGAGAAAACTAGGTAGAAGACTGTCAGTCATCAGCAGGGAAAGCTGGAATTCATGAAAAACCATGACTCTTCTCATGAAGATTTGACTCTTTTCCAGGCCTAATCTGCCATGTTTGTGATGTTTGTTCTCGGCAACCACTTACTTTTAACTTATAAATGACAGACCGCTGAAATCAACTCACCTGTCTCTACTTTATTCTGCTCTTAGTATGAGTAGCATAAAGGTGATGACAGGTTCCCTTTAAAGGGCAAATACCGGGGAAGTGCCCTATGCCAAGCCTGTTTAGTTGGCACAGTGGTTCCACAACCATTGTCTGTAACATACAGTATCACTTAATATTTAACTGCATTTTATGCACTGATCCGGCATTCAAAGCCTGAACTATGTTCTGCACTGGATGACATTCAGTGTTAAAACCAATGCACTGGGTGCCACAAGGAATTTTCACTCAAACTCTTAGGCTGCTTTCACAGTAGCGTTATTGCTGGATCCGGCAGGGTTCAGCAATAACGCTTCCGTTACTGATAATACAACCGTGTGCATCCGTTATGAACGGATCCGGTTGTATTATCTTTAACATCGCTGGGACTGAGCTCAGTGGCGAGGGGAAGCAGGGGCAGCGTGTCAGTGAAGTTTAAAGTTTTTCAGGCCAGGCCGGGCCCCTTCATGAACAGTGCTGTGACATAGGGGGCCGGCGCCCGGCCTGCTACATCAGCCATCCATAATGCATTGCCATCCCTAGCAACATCGCTAGCTGCAACCACCACCGCATTCCCTCCCAAGATTCGTCTTACATTGAAATACAGAGGATCCAAGCCGGGCTGGCAGCGCGCTGTTCCCTATAGGCCCGCCCCCCAAGTTCCTTTTCACCACGGGAAGGAGGGACTGGAGCGGCAGTTTGAGAAGCAGAGAGCGCCAGGGCACAGCGGCGCAGCACAGTGACGACTTTTTAGGTATGTGACTCTGTGCCCGATCCGTCATTAACTCCATTGAAAGTCAATGGAGGACGGATACGGTTTCTATTTTGTCACACAGAACGGATCCGTCCCCATTGACTTGCATTGGGGGTCATGTCGGATCCGTCTTGTTCCGGAGAGTGGGCGGAGAGCAAACTGCAGCATGTTGCGGTTTGCTCTCCGTCCTGGGGACGCAACTAAACTGAACGGAATGCATTTAGGTGCACTCCGTTGTCTTCAGTTCAGTTTTGTCCCCATTGACAATGAATGGGGACAAAACTGAAGTGTTTTATTCCGGTATTGAGCCCCTATGATGGAACTCAATACCGGAAAAATATAACGCTAGTGTGAAAGTAGCCTTAACTAAAATTTCTTAACTCATAGTGATATCCTGAAACAAAAGCCATTGAAAAGCTATTGAAGGTGTCGGCTTAACACAACTAGTTTAGTTAACACGTTTAAGCATGTGTGTTAACTACATCTTAGCAGACAACCTCATATAGGGAACCGAGCCTAAAAAGGTTGAACTTAATTGATTGGTCATTTTTGAACCCAGTTGCTACATTCTAGTGATCAGCTGTGTTGCTACTCCTAAACACCCCCAAAATGATATCGCTCAGCTCTCAGACTCCCACACATGTAACATGTCTCCGCTCTTGAACCCCATCATTGGCATATGATGTAGTCTCTCAGTTCTTGGACCCCACCATGGACATCTTGACATGTCTCAGCTATCAGACCCTACCATAGACATCCTGACATAGGAGAACACTTCCAACCACCTCATCAATAACACATACACTGTACTATGTACTGCTGATGATACGTCTCAAGATTAATTCCTTCCCTATGAAATGTGATCAGGTAATGATTAAACCTCAATAAAACAGACCAGACCAGATTGTCCAGAATCCTTATAAAGACTTCAGGTAAATCAAAGGCTGTCATTCGATAAACTGGTCCAACAAGTGTTTAGGTGGTGAAACAGGGAGGAAACGAGCGTTGTGGCTGGTGAGTCTAACTGGTGTATGGGAGGCTCCTGTCCTGTATGTGTGTCTATGTTCTTGACTCAGACTGAGCTGTGTCATCCCAGACAGCCATGCACAGGAGAGGGCTGCAGTTTCTGTGGAAAAATTACAAAAACATTAAGACTGACGTCAGTGCAGAACGGCTGAGACAAACTCATGAGAAAATTGCAAAAGGATGGAAAACTCCCTGAAAGCTCCTGAAAACTCTTCTTCAATGGTAACATCAGGATGCTGCGAAGAAGACTGGAGTAGGCCCGATAAACACAGCATGGAACCAGTTATAACCAGTACAACAAATTCCCACTGATTAGACCCAATCTGTTCTAAAAACACTATAGAATTAAAGGTTTGGCTATACGGCGATCTTGGTCACATGACAGCTGTCGCAGTTTAGTGGTGCTAGCATTGAAATGAATGGATTTCAGCGGGACTCACACATTTGCTGCAAACCCAGAATCTTAAATAATCCAGCAGTATTGAATTTTTTTGTGATTCTGGGGTAGCAGTCGCGGCACACGAGTCAGTCATCCTACGACCCCATTCATTTTTTATGCTAGCACCGCTACATTGCGATCCTTGGCTGTGGCCCTTGTTGCATGACCAATATCGTCATGTAGCCAAACCCTTATTGTCGGGGGATTTGTATGCGGCAGAAGACTTAAAAGTATTAAAGGGGCAATGTCAGCAGGGTTCATATCCTGTTCTCTCTGCCTTGTCTACCCTATAAACTGAGCAGTTAAAACCATACAGGTCCCTACAGAACCCAGATGATCCTGTCAGTCATGATTCCTAGAAGGTTGAATAGAGAGGTGTCAACCATATTAGTTGCCACCCAACTTTACTAGAAATATATCATTCAGCACCTTGTACCACCAGGTAACTTGTGGATTTTAGAGGGCAATGATGCTTATCAGGCTCTGTTCACACTGGCATTCACCATCTCCTCCTCCAGGTCTTATAATTTGCCACCTGACAGCCAGGTCCACAGTCAGTGAAGAGTTAAAGGAGGAGAAGGAAATGATTCAGTGTTTGTATTTGTCTTCACTGCTTGTCTGGTGCTCACAGCCCTGGTGGTGACCACAGTGTCTCCCCGGAGGAGCAGTTATTTCGATGTGGTGATGCTCCGGTGTAACCTCAGCCATTCACTTTCACTACTATTAATTACAGAGGTTGAGAGCAGACGATCTGGCAGTGTTCCTCGCAGACAATGCATTTTGTGCCAGAGAGCAGCAGAGATCTGTCTGTGATTGGAATGAGGACAGGGATCTTCAGTGACTCAACCATGTTGTCGGAATGATAATACACAGCATCAATCAAAATTCATCCGAATCATGACAGTCCCACAGAGATGATTACGGGATCTGGACACTGCGTGAGCAGTCAGTTCTCTGGCTCACATCCCACCGTGCAGTGCTTCATTACAGCTCCTCTCTGCTAAGTCACAGCCAACGTTTAATCTCCACACTGAGTAAATCCTTTAGGCCCCCTGCACACATAGCGGAATACACGTGTTTTTTCTGTGCAGATTCCTGTGTCGAAAAACAGCAGTGCAGCATCAGTAAAGTGTATTAAACAAATCTCATGTACACTTTGCGGATGTTTTCTGTGCAAAAAATTGACCTGCCGTTTGGATTTAGAAATCTTCAGAATGTCAAATACGTTTGTGGTTTCACACGAAGGGTGAGATCTATGGCAAAACTGTATCAAATCTACACCAAAAAACACTTTTTTTTAGTACGGTTTGGGTGTCCATACATAAATCCGCACAGAAATTGATGCGCATCTTCTGCATGTTGACCTGCACCCATGTGCAGGATGCTTTCACATGTAGTTTTTTAGTGGCATTTTTCTGCACTTTGGGTTTATTGCAGCAAATGTGTGCTTCTTTTCAAAAACGCAGCATGCTGTTCTTGGAGTTTTTTCAGGCGTTTTTTCCCAACACTTTGAAGGCCATAAAGGAAACGCTAGTGGTAAGACACACTGGGGCAGATACAAGTAGCCATCTTAATATGAAGTCCATTGGACAGAATGGGCCACATTTATGAAGAGACACAAGCCTCTTAATAAATTTGATGCATCTCCAGACAGTCCGTGCGGCAGAAATTCAGATCAGTTTGTGGTCCTAGTAAATTTGTTGGACCTGTGGAAGACCACACCTGCTCTACTAAAACCCTCTCACTTTTCTCCCCACTTTTGAATAGTGGCAAGAGAAGTAAAAAGTCGCAGATTATAGCCCAGATATGGTGTGCGCCATCATATGCAACTTTTTCACGCCACAATAGTAGCATAAAATGATTGATAATTGTCTGTGTGTACAAAAATCGCCTTAAAAACCACAACTTCCAAAAAAAAAGAACGAGAACAGCAAAAAAAACAGCCGACCTGAGCTGTCTTGCTGGTCATTACTGGAATCCATTGACTATAATGGAGTCTGACAGAGATGCGGCTGGTACCCGGCAAATATGTCGGGATTCATCCGGACAAATACCACTGCCGAAACAACCTGCCGGAACTCCTGCCAGCAATGTGATAGACCCATTATTCTTCGGGGTAAAAAAAAAGCAGTTCCAAACTGATGTGTGTAAGGACCCTTACTTTTTATGTCTTAATCCCCCAACCACCTCCAAAGCTTCAAATGCAATACTACTTCAGATGCATCAAGCACTGCAGGCACAATTCCAGTGGTCTCTCGTTAGTGCTGAGGCTGCAGGACGTCTCTGTGCCCCCCCTGCTAGTGTCTGGGCAGGGCATGCTCCAACAATTTGGATTGGGAGAGAAATAGTGTTAACCTGCCTCATGAAACAAAGTCTCATGCAATGCACTGGGGTGCAGGCTGTTAGGGCCATACTGAACGGAGACACCATGCTAATTGTGCCGTCGGAGTGCAAGCTACTTATTGATGATGAGTTCAGTTATGTAAATTCCCTCTTCTCAGCAGTGAGAATTGTGTAGATTACAGAGAGGCTTGAGAAGAGCGAACTGATAATGACTGAAGAGGCTTCTCACAATGACTACCATAATGAGTCCTGGCAGCAGCTATTTAAATATGAGGCACTGTGCTTATTCACTGGCTGAGGGCCATGCTGGACCAGCATCTGCTTTCTTCCACACCAATGGAGCAGATGACTTCCCTCACACTGTGACATCATTGCGCTTGTGTACTGACATCACTGGTCCTGTTTAGGTCCTCCACTGCATCTGCAGTCTAAGGCCTCATGCACCCGACTGTATTTTTGGTCCGCATCCGATCTGCATTTTTTGATGATCAAATGCGGACCCAATTCATTTCTATAGGACTGCAAACAATGCAGCACATGGATGTGCGCAAAAACCTGGAAGCACGCACTCTCACGTATCATTAAACTCCATCATGATCCTAGAATCCCACTTCTCCCCGCTTTATTCCAGACTCTTTCCTTCCAGAGCCATTCCACTCAATATGTCATGTAGCATTTGGCACCAGAAGAAACAGAAATGCCACCAATGGTGAAGCACCACAACTGCAGATTAACTTTATACTTTATTATTATTATAATCATATATATCATATAATCATTATTAAGAGCGCACATCAACATTAAAAACTTTTCCGCTCAGTGGAGTGGATTGCAAAAAACGGATTCTAGGATCACAGTGGAGACAAGAAGTGTTGAATTTGGTGATATATGAGAGTTTGATCGTTGATACTGTGAGTAGGATACTGCACATGCAGACAATTCTTGTGACAATATAACACTATTGGTGATTTTGCTTTTATTTAGTGTAAATCAATGGAGGAGGATAGAAATAGAGGATTGTCAGAATAAATACATACCGATGATTGATTACATTGAAGGGTGAAGGAAGGTTGTTCCCATAACTTGCCTTTCTTTGGTGATATACGCAGTGCAAATCAAGTTAATATACAGTTGTATTATATTCCAGAGCTGCACTCACTATTCTGCTGGGGAATTCTCTGTGTACATACATTACTTATCATGTACTGATCTTCAGTTACATCCTGTATTATAATTTATACTCCAGAGCTGTACTCACTATTCTGCTGGTGGAGTCACTGTGTACATACATTACTTATCCTGTACTGATCCCGAGTTACACCCTGTATTATACTCTGCAGCTGCATTCACTTTTTTGTGCTAAAGTCCCTGAGTACATACATTACATGTCCTGTACTCATTCTGAGTTGCATCCTGTATTATACTCCAGAGCTGCACTTACTGTTCTGCTGAGGAAGTCACTGTGTACATACATTATATTGCTTATCTAGTACTGCCCCTGAGTTACATCCTGTATTATACTCTGGAGCTGCACTCACTTTTTTGCTGGTAAAGTCCCTGTGTACATACATACATGTTCTGTACTAATCCTGAGTTGCATCCTGTATTATACTCCAGAGCTGCACTCACTATTCTGCTGAGGAAGTCACTGTGTACATACATTATATTGCTTATCTAGTACTGCCCCTGTGTTACATCTTGTATTATACTCCAGAGCTGCACTCACTATTCTGCTGGTGAAGTCCCTGTGTACAGTACTGTACATACATTATGTGCTCTGTACTCATCCTGAGTTGCATCCTGTATTATACTCCAGAGCTGCACTTACTATTCTGCTGAGGAAGTCACTGTGTACATACATTACATTACTTATCCTGTAGTGATCCTGAGTTACATCTTGTATTATACTCCAGCGCTTCCACTATTCTGCTGGTGGAATCCCTGTGTACAGTACTGTACATACATTATGTGCTCTGTACTCATCCTGAGTTGCATCCTGTGGAAAGCATTCCTGGTGGTACAAAAGTGAATGGGTGCGCGCCTCATAGGGGCTTTGACCAACTCCCCCACAGATCAGTAGTCAACAGAAGCAAAGATGGAGGCAGCACTTCCAGATTCTTGCAAATGAACTGCCTTGCAAAAGTATTCATACCCCTCGAACTTTTCCACGTTTTTCACATTACACCCATATAATGTATTAAATGTATTTTATGTGATAGACCAATACAAAGTAGCAAGTATGTGCAAGTAAGAAAATAAGACATTTTCAAAATTTTGAATAAATAAAAATCTGTAAAGTGTGGCATGCATTTGTATTCACCCTCCTCCCCACCCTAAATAACGTTTTGCATTTAGGGCCAAAAAGGTCACCTTTGGTCTTATCTGACCAGAGCACCTTCTTCCACATGTTTGTTGTGTCTCCTACATGGCTTGTGGTAAACTGCAAACGGGGCTTGCTTTCAAAAATGGCTTTCTTCTTGCCACCCTTCCATAAAGGCCATATTTGTAGAGTACACAACTAATAGTTGTCCTGTTGCAGCTCTTCCAGAGTGACCAAGGGTCTCTTGGTTGCTTCTCTAATTAGTGCTTTCCTTCATTTACACTTCTCCACAACTTTATCTCTGACCTGTCTGGTGTGTTCCTTGGTTTTCATGATGCTGTTTGATGATTAATGTTCTCTAACAAACCCTGAGGCCTTCTTTCCCAGGATAGGTCATCAGTATCTGATCGATGGGGGTCCGACATCCTGGACCCCCGCTGAACAGCTGTTTGAGTAGGCATCGGTGCTCCTTAGAGCATCGCATCCTTCTCCATGGCCACCAAGCACATTGTATAGCGGCTGTGTTTGGTATCGCAGCTTAGCTCAATTCACTTCTATGGGGCTGAGCAGTGCCTAGGCCATGTGACTGACGAATGTGTTGTCCCTGGCCTAGGGAAAGCAGCAAGAAGGCCGTGCCTTCTTGAACAGGTGATCGGCAGGGGTCCCGGATGTTTGATCCTCACCGATCAGATACTGATGACCTATCCAGAGGATAGGTCACCAGTATTTAAGTGATGGTAAAGCCCTTTAAGTTTGAATACTTTTTTAAGGCACTGTATGTCCACAATCTTCACAATAATGAAGCCATCGTCTCAGACACTGTGAATGTTGTCTCTGAGCGGTGGCTGCACTGCCCTCCCCAGAGAAGAGAATTAGCTGTAGATGAAAAGAAAGACACGCTCGCGTGATTGCAGAGAAAAGACTCTTTGTACCGTGCCTATTAAATAACGTTCTAAAAGCATTAATCTCCCAGAAAATACGACCTCTGAAGTACAACCAAAGTCACCAACAACTGCATGCTGCCGCCGCACTTCCTGATGGCACAGGGTGCAGAAATCATGTGGGTGGGGGCTACTTAAAACTAGAGTGCTAGCTTATAGGACTAGCAGTACTTGTTGATCCAATGCCTCCTCCTCCTCCCTACGGCTTTTTGGGAATTCATGTCCTCATCGTGTTCGTTTATTGTCTATACATATTTTATAGTCAGGAGAAAAATGCTCCAGATAAATTACACATTGATTTTATGCTGGAAACAATACATAATTAATCACCCGGCAGCGGCATAAGGCGTATAATCACGGCCTCTGCTACACATGTCCTGCTGAGCTCAGGCCAAATCACCCCAGTGTGAGGGCAGCTGGGCGGGGGGTGAGAAAACAGGTATGATCAGGAGTACGAAGGCGGGGAAGATGGATGAGTTATGCACAAATAATGCTCTGATGACACAGCTGCTTTATGGCCCAATGTAGCACAGAGTATTTCAGGATCTTGTGGTCACATACAGGGCTCATGCACACCACCGTATCCATATTGCGGTCAGCAATCCATGGATCCGCAAAATGTAGATACCTTCCGTGTTCACTCTCCCATCTGTAGAAATGGCAAATCGTAATGCGGACAAGAATAGGACATGTTCTATCATTTGTGGAACAGATATACAGATGGGAACAGCACACTGTTTTTTGTGGACCCATAAAAATTAATGGATCTGTGTGTTATCTGTGAAAAATGTAGATCGCACACAATTGGAAAATACAATTGTGTGCATGAGGCATTAAAGTCCTTTTACACGGTGATTTATTGGGATGTGCATTTGTAGAGACAATTGTTCCTGATAATCGTGTAAGGCCACTTGCATACGGGTACAAGTGAACGCACGTAAGAGCCACACAAATTTCCATGCGGATTTATGTGTGTTTCTGCAGCATATCCACACCAAAATCCGCAATGTCTAATTGTGGATTTTGGTGCACATTTGATGCGCTTTTGCCGCAGATCTCACCCTTCCATTGCAAAGGGTGAAATCTGCAGCTAAAACCGCAAACAAAATTGATGCTTTAGGTTTTGAAATCCGCAATGCAGGTCAATTTACACACGGAATAAATCTGCAAGGTGTACATGAGGTTTGTGCAATCTCATACACTTTTCTGGTACTGGAATCCGTGGCGGTTTTTCTGTATGGGAATCTGCGTGGAAAAACCACACGTATTCCACAACGTGTTTAGGTGGCCTAATGGTGTACTCACATGCTGCAGATTTTGTTGGGGCTGGGGCTTGCAGAAATCCATGTGCTTGCTGCCCCATTCAAATAAATGGAACTGATTTTTAGTTGCGGAAATTTCTGCAGCAAAATTTGCGTGATTGTGTCTTTTAGCTGGCACCAAAAATCATCGTTACTATGCAGCAGATGCTGTCTAAACAAGGAGCTTCTGCCCAGGAAGAATGCTTTTCTATGGAGAGAAGTGATCACTGTATAGATTGCTTGTCTCCATACAGCAGAGGTGATTGCTGCATGCAAATGCAGTTCTCTGATGACAATATGGCAATTATCAAGAACGTTTAGTTCCTGATAATTGCCTGATATATCAGTCTGTGTAAAAGGACCTTTACATACCAAAAGGAAGAGGTTCCTCAGCAGTGTGGAATATGTCAGGAGAAGAATATGTTGATCTTGTGGAAGACCAAAGTCTGATTATTGTTATTTGTTGGAAGGAGCAGGTTCTTCAGCAGCACTAAGGCTCTGAAGTATCAAACTGTTTGGGGGTCATTTACTATGACTTTTTAAGCTGGTCTTAGATTCCCCCCTGCTCTGCCGTAGGAGAAGACTAATTTATGACTCATCAGAAATTAGGCACAACTCCAGCAGTCTGTGCGCCTGGAGTAAAAACTACTCTACCCCTTACTTGAGTAGTTTCTACTTCATTTTTACACCTGTTTCTACACGTAAAAGTTAGGGCCCATTCACACAACCGTGTGAATGGGTCCGCAATATTGCGGAATAGATGCAGCCCCATTCACTTCTATGGCCGGCACGCGTTCTTGCCTAGCCGCAGCTCCAGAAGAAATTATAGAACATGTCCTATTCTTGTCCGCAACAGCGGACAAGAATAGGTATTTTAAACGTGGCAGCCGGCCGTGTGTTCCACAAATTGCGGAACACACGCCGGGTGGCATCCACACTACCACGCCGTCTGAATGGGCCCTTAGTAAAAGTGTTGGACTTATAACTCAAACTCACTTTCTCTAGTGATGCTCCAAAAGCACCAAACGCCTATGGAGAAAAGCTGGCACACCACAAGAGTTCTTCCATTACAAGTTTTCATGCTGAAAACTGTGCCCTTCACCTGGCCAAACAGACCTACTTCATGACCCTGATCTCCTCACTATCCAAAAACTCTTTGGCACTTTCACTCCCTCCTCAGTCCAAAAGTAGAGGCACCTAGTACAGACCTCTGTGCTGAAGATCTGGCCACTTACTTTAAAGAGAAAATTGAAAATCAGCTCCCAGCCTCTAGGTGTCATTGCCTTTCGCCCCCACATTTCCTCTGGCTCACTCTCCACTTTCAACCCAGTCACAGAAGAAGTATCCAGGATCCTCTCTTCTTGTCCTACCACATGCACTACTGACCTTATTCGTTCACACCTCCTTCAGTGTCTCTCTCTAGCTGTCACTACTCACCTAATTAAAATATTCAACCTCTCTCTCTTCTGGTATCTTCCCCTTTCTTTCAAACATTCTGTTATAACCTCATTATTAAAGAAAAAACCTTTCTTGACCCTTCCTGCACAACTAACTCCAGACCTGTCTCTAATCTTCCCTTCATCTTTAAACTCCTGGAGCATCTAGTCAACTCTCACATCTTGCGCTATCTCTCCAATAATTCCTTAATCTATTACAATCTGGTTTTCACACCCTACATTCTACAGAAATTGCCCTTACCAAAGTGACAAATGTAAGGGTGACTACTCTCTACTAATTCTCATTTTACAGTGTATCTATCTCTCTGGCAACTCCTAGTGTGTAATTTGCTGGCTCTACTTTCCATCCTCTCCTTCTTGCTGTTTGGGTTCCTCAAGGTTCAGTCCTAGGTCCTCTCCTCTTTTCTCTCTACACAGCCACTTTTGGACAGACTATAAGTAGATCTGGTTTTCAGTACCATCTCTATGCCGATGACACCCAACTATATACTTTACCCTTGCTGTACAAAAGAACACCAGTGTGCTGTCTGTCCGTTGTCTCTAACATTATGTCCTCTCTTTATCTAGATCTGAATCTTTCAAAAACTGAACTACTGGTGTTTTCTCCAGCTACTAACCTACCTAAACCTGATATCTCTATCTCAGTGTGTGGCCCTACCATAACGCCTAAACAGCATGCCTGCTGCCTTGGTGTTATGTTTGACACTGATCTTTCCTTTATCTCCTATATTCAATCGCTTGCCTGCTCATGCCGCCTGCACCTCAAAAATATCTCTAGAATCCGCTTCTTTCTTACTGTGGAAATGACAAAAACTCACATTGTTGCCCTGATCCATTCCCATCTTGATTACTGTAACTCATTACTAATTGGTCTCTGCCTCACTAGACTCTCCCCTCTCCAATTTACCGTAAACTTCTCATCCTCACCCACTAAGCTCTCCACAGTGATGCACCCCCCTACCCTAGTATACCATCCTACTCGTGCTTTCTGTACAGCCAACAATTTACGACTAATATCCACCATAATCCAAACCTCTCCTCCTCATCTCCAAACTTCTCCCGAGCTGCACCAATTCTCTGGAATGCCCTACCCCAAGTAATTAGGTTAATTCATTACATCTACAGCACCCTCTATAACACCCTCTGATCTACCTCTCCTCCATTTACCCTGCCACACACACCCTTCAGCATCATTCTTCTGAACCTGATCCATTATCCTCACTTCATGCACTCAAGCACTACAGATATCAGCTGGTGACGACTCATGCAGCCTTATATCTACAGCCCTACATGCAGTTATTTAAAAAAAAAAAAAAAAAAAAGAATGAAACCCCTAATTCTGAATGCATAAATGAATATACTAATACTATTTCTATATTATTGTACTGTTTTGTCTAAGCTTTATTTTGGCGGGGTTGTGAGGCCACAACTTATGGAGTTAATACTGAGACGTGGTACCCCACGGGTTCATCTCTCGGTTGAAGACTCTTGGAAGTTGGGTTATATAATGGCATGCCATTTTCACGAGTTATGTGTTGATATTATTCAATAAAGCTGTGGCCAGTTTAAATCCCACATGGTGGGTTCGCTTGTTCTTTCGGTTGTGCCACAGCTTTAGTAAAATCTAGTAGACCATATAAGTATTGGTTATGCTATTGCCTGTATGTGATGCACCCAATTCAGCGGTGAAGTCCCAAAAAATTGTCTACTCCTGATCTATTGTACCTGTGGCAGGTAAAAAAAAGTCAGAATGTGACAATTTACCTCTGCTAAATTCAACAAGTGCTGTGCGCCACTTTAACAAACTTCAGTTAATCCCTGTTGATAAATCAAGGCCTAAGCATTTCAGAAGAGGAGCGTGCTGATCTTGTGGGGGGCTAGATACTGACAGTTACATTCTGGATTTGGGGTATGGAGACAAGTAGGAGTTTGAATACATTGGGGGTCATTTTCGCCCGCTTGTGGCATAAAAAAGTTGCAAGAACTCTTTTTGCGACTTTTAAAATGCCCCTTGGACAATATTTTGTCACACAGGTGTTTTCATGTCGTCCTCAGCATTTGGGAGTGCCGGGGGCTGACACATTTACTGGCAGTTACACCTGGAGGCATAAATTTTGGCAAAAAACGACTACGCTCAGAGAATGATGCAGTTTTTTTCTAGGAGCACAGACTGCCATAGGTGCGCCTAATTTATGACAAGGCACACACCTCATCATCAATTATGCGCATCCTCCAGCAGTTCAGGGGAATTAAAGACAGGTGTAAAATGCAGATTTTTGTAAATTCTGCCATTGATATGTGGATCTCAGTGTTCGTCATGTGCCCATTAATGTTCCCCATTATTGAAGTGATGACTTCTCTCCGCACACTTGACTTACTGATATTAGAACATTTTTCTTGTCATGAGATGATTTACTTCATTTCATTGTTCTTCTTTGCCCTGCAGGTAAGTAAAGATATTTGGAAAAAGAGAAGGTCCATTGTGAGGAGAACAGATTATAACCTGTAACTCTGACGTGACAAAACTATTTTCTTTGTTGCAAATGTAGAATTGCTGCCAATGTTTGGTGTGCTGCTCTGCAATCTCCTGACCGGCCCCCGCTTTATGTCCTGAGGTATTCACTGAACAGCCAAGAACGATAATGACACTGAGGCCACTGTCTTCTGAACCTTCTGTAGTGAGGATGCACTACACATGCAACAGCAGCCTGATTCATCCATGTGCGCAGCACACTGTACACATACCCATAGAAGGCAATAGTGCAAGCTACAACTCCGTTTTTTCACACAGACTGAGGGTCATTACCAACAAACCTTGGTTCATGTCTCATGTATCACAAATTTGGAGACAATGGTCTCCGGTGGTCACCAGGTCCATTTCCTATGTGGACATACATATCTCACTGCAGATTAAAAATTGTACCAGTTGTAACAAGCAATTTTTAATATTGCCATCTCGATCATTCCTGGAATAGGTCCTATCTCTTATATACTGGATACAGCAGGCAGCAAGTCAAACCAGTAGTCTATCCATCTGACCAACTAACCAAAACGTCATCTAACCATCGAGGAATACATTCAACAGTACCTCATCTCTCCAGGCCTCCATTAACCATAATGACCCCATCAATGTTTTATGGGTGTTTAACACTGAGCCTTTGGATGTGCTTCTTAACATTGTTCATCCTTATGTAAAGCATGGTGGTTCTTTGATGTACTACTGTTATTTGGCCTTGCCCATTTCAATACGGTGCTGGAGAAATACTGCCTTAGACCCCATGACTGGTGGGGAATCACAGGGTAGTTTTCCCCTAAGGCTTAATGCACAGGACTGTAGTTTCATTCTACATACAATCCACATTTTTTGCGGATGGGATGCAGATCCATTAATTTCAATGGAACCACAAAAGATGCAGACAGCGTCCAAATCCGTATATCCATTCCGTGGCCCCATAAAATAAAATAGAACATGTCCTAATCTTATCATTCGTAATATATTGCAGGTCCTACAGAAAGGGAAAATGCGAAATGCACACAGCCAGTATCCGTGTTTTGGCTAAGTGTGAAAATGAATGTGCAAAGAGGTGCCTTATTTCTCATGCAGCCCAGCTGCTGGGGCTTTCCTTTCCTCCAATAGAGAGAAAGGCCTATGCTCTAGCAGTGTGATACCGCTGCTGTGTGTGTCGTCTAGGATTTCAATATTTGTGGCCTGTACTCAAGATAGGCCATCAATATATGATCGTTGGGGTTCTAACACAACTCACCACCCCCAAACAGCTGTTTCAATGTAGCTCCGGGACCAGAAGCAGTAGACAGATCTGTCCACTGCGTAGTGGACAGAGCTTGTTACTAAAGTGCATGGGACCAGCTCTGCAGTAACCACGTCAGTCTACTACACAATAGACGGAGTTGTGTAGTTACAGCTCTTACTAACAGCACCAAATCTGCCCCAAAACAGCGAATCCCTTACCCCCCGCCACTCTGCATTGGCTTCATTGTAGTCTCACTGAACTCAGCTTACATCTTATCCATCCTGGACTCCATCCATCCAGATTTTCAACCAGGGCTTTATCCATCCACGTCTCCATATAACCAGAAGTCTACGCAACCTTGACTTTACCAACCATCAAAGACTGTATCATACAGGACATTTCCATGTAGGTCTTCATCAACTAGTGCTCCATTTATCAAGCACTTTATCCATCTAGGGCAAAATCAACCAGCTCTCAATTTTACCATGACTCCATGAAACCTGGATACCCTCCAACCAGGACGTTATCAACCAGATCTCCATCAATCATGGACTCCCATTCATCAAATAAGTCAAGACTTCATCCTTCAAGAATTCTTCCACTCAATGGAGGTCATTTCCAAAGACCGGCGTTTTACACTGGCAGGGAAAGCACCTAATTTATGATAAGGCTCAGGCCCCATCATAAAATACAGTCTGTGAGCCTGGAATAAAAACTACTCCAGCCTCTGATAGGAGTAGTTTTCACCCGGATTTTACTCCTGTTTTCTAGCATAAAAGATTGCAAAAGTTGGGCTTGATGTCCCTGGCCTGACTCCCATCGCTCCCTTATTACTCCCAAGTGGTAGGCATGACGCAAAAACACCCTTGCTACAAAATATTGTCCCACAGGCATTAAAAAAGTTGCAAACTTACACCAAAAACTAGCATAGCTCCTGTCATAAATGACTACGAATGAGATCTTCATTCATTCTGTATCCTGATGATCGCATGCCTAGTCATAAATCAGCGGAATCCTCCAGCAGCGCAGATGGGAAACAAAGGTCGACATAAAAAAAGCTGATCTATGTAATATAATTCCCAATGAGAACAAGAGAAGAACCAGCCTGGATGGTCATCTTGATGGTTCTGCTATTCTGTTATATAGGGAGGAAATAAACTCTAAGCTTCATATAGATCTGTGTCCTTCCTCATTGAAAATAAAGACATAAGGTCTCCCCTTGCCACAGAGATCAATGTGAGGAAATAATTGAGAGGGCAACAGGGCCAAGAGCCTACATGGTATGGTGAGGAGTGCTTGCACTACAGGTGGGAAAATCTGATATGTGAGAAATGAGGCTATGGTGTGACTGGGAAGACCAGCAGTACTGTGCTTGGCAGCAGAAGAGTTAAGTGCAGCAGTGATTTTTAAAGACACAGAGCAGAGAATAAAGGTTTGGATTTTCACAGTCATAAACTGGATAATACACAGAGGGAATCTCTATGGCTCAGCATCCCTGACGTCAGAGTATTCCTCACACAGGATAATCCTGCACACATTATAATTCCGTGCACGAGTCTTCCATATGTAATCGCGCACAGTGGCCTCCTCTATTCATAAGGCGTCTCAGGGAAGCACTACACAAACCTGGGGTTCTCAAGTGCAGCCTCTCACATAACAGGTCTACATAGGCCCAGACCTCAATGTAGTCCAGGTAATGTACCCTGTCTCCTGCAGACTATCTTTGTCAGGATGGACACAGGAACTATTTGCAGCAGAAATGCAGCAACATCCACAAGAAATCACATTTTACTGTAAGGTCACAAAGTCTGAATTCTGGTGAGTTCCGGACAATGTATTATACATTTTACAAAACCTCATTCATATTCTGTAGCAAAATCCATACAGAATTTAGGACACATGGTAGATTTTCAGATCCTCTGTGTAGTCTGCAGCAACCTGGAGGGGAAGAGTGGCAATGATGGTGCTAGTAGTACTTACAGTTCACAAACTTCACCCTGGCTCCCCATGGGCCATCCACAGTAAATGGAGGGCACACTCTTTCTTCCCTCAGGGCACTCCCTGACCTTCTGATGCTCATGCCTGATAGTAGTAAGGTGCACTTAATGTTTGGTGGTTGGCAGGATGCAAGGCAGGAGGCTGGATATAGAGCCGGCAGATGGATGATGGAGTCAATAATCAGGCCCGTTGGTTGTAGTAAACAAACTCTTTCTTTACTAATTCGATGATGAGAGTAGTAGTACATATAGCAGTAATTGGTACAGTTACATCATAATATATACATATTTACATATAATATACAGTTAGAGGTATATCACAGAGCTTCTCTCCAATAGCTGTGTATGGGCAGCGGTAATGATGGTAGTAGTAGTCCCTGAATTCCACCCCAAATACATTTTGCAACTTTCCAAGATAACCATAGTGGTGCTTGTTAACCCTTTCTGCAATTTCCGGGCTGTGGGGTGCAGAATTTAGATCCAAATGGCCAGTACATCTGAAAGTGTGGTGGATGCAGGAGGCAATATACTCTTTCCACAACAGTAAAGTCTCTTGCCATAAACAAGCGAATACTAACATTATCTTTCATGGTTCTGGACCTTCTAAGGCTACTTTCACACTAGGTTTGTCCCCTGCTGGAACAGCTTGCCGGATCGGTACTAACACTTGCACACCACACGTGTGCTGCTGGAAGTCCGGCCTGGCCCCATTCACTATAATGGGGATGGGTGGAAGATGCGGCCGCAGCACGGCAAACATGCTGAGAGGTGGCCGGACAAATACTGCAGCCGAAACTTTCTAAACGCCTGAGCGACAATCTTGTTGCACAGCATTTTTACACTGTCCTCACCACTTGGGAGGGGCAGGGGCCAGAACATTGGCCTTGGAACATTTATGTCTGGAAACAACCATAAACATTTGGGAAAACGATTCCACTCAGGGAGTGGAGTAGATTTTCACTCCAGGTGCTCAGACTGCTGGAGGTGTGCCTAATTTATGAAAAGGTACACGCCTCATCAGTGCTGATTCTGGATACATTGATTCTAAGTCTGCCTGCACTCGAGCACGGGTGGATACACATAAGATCGCAACGAATTTCTGTGCAGAGTTTCTGCAGCATATCCGCACCAAAATCCGCAATGTCTATTGGTGGTTTTTGGTGGGGATTTTATGGAGTCTTGCCGCAGATCTCACCCTTTGTTTAAAAGGGTGAAGTTCACAGCTAAAGCCGCAAACATAATTGTCATTCCTCAGATTTGGAAATCCGCACGGCAGGTCAATTTCCACATGTATAAAAAGTGTACATGAGATTGTTTATTCTCATTCACTTTGCTGGTACTGGAATACGCTGAGGTTTTTCTGCACGCAGGGTCCACGCAGAAAAATCATGTGTATTCCGTAACATGTGCAGGTGGCCTTACTTTTCAGTGAGTTTTGGGGCCTGATGATCGTGCTGTGGTCCCAGGGATGTGCTTATTCCCCATATTGTCATAATGATTTATGAGAAGATAGCAATGAGCAGATAATCACTACCTGATCGGATATCGAATGCTGGGCGCTGATAGCTTTTGGCCACTGTCATTAAATAACATTGTAAAGTGCAGATAAACACCAGCGTTGCGTCCTCCGCCATTTCCAAAGATTGATCTTCCTGTCTGCAAGCTGATAAATCACAAGCGCTCTCTGCAATAGAATGCCTTACGGAATGAGAATATGCTCCTGTAAAGCCATGATGATCCAACAGAATCCATCCCATAAAAATAATGCACTATAGGAATCTTACATCCAGGGGGGTACACAGATCTCATAGGGCCCCACAGCAAAACTTAGAGGAGTAGTCCAGTGCTGCCCTCACCTACAAGGAAAGGAAGGAGACAGGCAATGTGGGCTGGTAAAAACATAATCCAGGAAGGCCTCTTATTTTTACTACTATTTTTGTTCATCTTTTGGTTCTTTAGGCTGACCACGCCTTGTGGCCAAACCTGAGGAGGGAAGCTACCTCGTTACTGTTACAGAACTCAACATCTGATTTGATGCCGCTGCAGCCAATGATTGGCTGCAGCAGTGATCCACCCCCCTTGTGTCATGTGACCAGTTGACGTTTTAGGCTGGGGTTATACCTAGACTTTTTTTTTCTATTTTCCAAACAGTTTTTATCGAAGATTTTTCAACAATATGCAAAACTGGTTACAAATCAAAGCCAATGTTGTTAAGAATAAAGGGGGTCGATGCAAAGGTAAGAAAGAAAGGGAGAAGCCTGACAAAAGGCTCACAAAGGATTTTTCTCAGAGGCAGACCTACACTTTTTTATTACTGAGTTAGAGCTATAGTCCAAAACAGTAAATTGACTTGTACACGTATGCAATCATGTGCACTGCAGCTGTCACTCAATAAGCCATAAATGTCAGCATACTTCCCAAAATCACAAAGAGGGACAATATGTGCAGTGCACACCCTGGTTAGGTGAGTATAAGTTTCTTTATTTTTTTATAGCATGTGGGGCCCCTGGGACAATTTTGTTCTTGCACTTCAATATCCATTTAAATATTTGCTCATATATAATGAGATTTTAGATATTTTGAGGTCCAAATTGCAAAACATAATAAAGTTATGGTTTAATATATGGGTAGAAATCATACACTTTAGTAAGGAGCAATTTAGTAAATTTATTAATGCAAATTTATACATTAATTCCCAAGGTCAAAAAGAGGGACATTTAAGGATCAAAGAGGGACAGAGGGATGTAGGTCAAAAAGAGGGACTGTCCCTCCAAAAGAGGGACACTTGGAAAGCATGTGTCAGGTAGGTCCAGGTCCCACTTCTAAACCCGATCCTATATCTGAAATGGAGCCCTTGACAGAGAGGGAGAACAGCTACACATACACAGCTACCCGCCATTTGAAGTGCCCTGGAGTGGGGGTACTTTGAAGTCTGGATATTTGCGAACATTTGCCCCTGTTTCCTCTATGCAAAGTCATCAACTCCTTACTTTTTTCACTTGACAGGGTTAACGTGCACTGACTTATACTGTTTAATACTGTATAACTGCATTTTATATGTTTGCTGTGATACATATCCTGTTCATTTGCACTGTGTTTGCACAGCACTGTGGAAAGGGTTAATGGATACTGAGAGACTTTTAGTACCTTCTAGCTAATAATGAGAAGCTAGTAATTTTCCAGAGTTCCTATAAGGCTTAAAGAAGAGTATGTTTTGGAGAGAAAAGGCCAGACTTGTTTAACACCAAAACCAGACAGACTGACCTTTTAAATGTCTGGTTAACTATAATATTATGTCTGAAGGCTTGATTTTGTCTGGAAAAACTGCTGTGTCATTGCCACTGTGTATCATTGAAGGTCTAATGCAAGTCTAGGGGATACCAGAATTCTAACATTGTATTTGATTGGGTTGTGTTTCTCCACTCCACCCTTTCTACTTGAAGGTTTTAGTTGAGCCAGAAACTGTATACAAGGAGATCAGTCAAGGCCCCTAGTGTTCTGCAGTTAGATCAATTCTTAGAAGAGACTGACTGCATGAGTGACCAGAAGAAGACGCTGATATGGGAATGCTGAGCCATAGATCATGAGTCACCAACCCTGTAACCAAGGAGCCAGAGGGACTACTGAGCTAGAGACCATGGGCCTCCAGCCTTTGGCCAGGGTACCAGCCTTCTGAGAGAGAGAGAGAGAAGGACAGCTAGCCCGACCTTTCCTCAGCATCAAACCCTTCTTTTCCCTGGGAGGAGATTGGAGAAGCCAGCTCAGTGCCTTGCCTTTATTGTGTTGCACATGAGTTCCTCCAGTAAAGAAGCGCATTGGTTCACTGCAGACCCTGACTCTCTGGACTTAATTTCAATTTGGGTGCTGCATGCCTTACCATCTGTACTGGAGAGCGGCAACACATGGTGACACCTTAACGGTGTCCAGGGGTCCCAGCGCATCGTTGGGGCCACCCCAAACCCAGCCACTGCACATTCTCTGCTATGGGAGTTCTGAAAATAGCTGAGCACTGTCTCGGTTATATTCAATTGGCACATTGAAGTGAATAGAGAGGTAGCTGTTCTTGCAGGCTCTGTTATTTTTGAAAGTCTCATAGTAGCAAATAGAGAAGATGCTGACCATGCGGAGTGTTCTATTCTTCACTTCAGGGGCCCTCTCCTCAGAAGACAGACCGGTACCTATCTGACATTTATGACATTTAAGGCTTATGCACACAATCATATGTTTCCCAGGTCGATCACGGTCCCGTGCATGAACTGTCCGATAAATGAACATTTGTTTGTTCATTGGGTGATCAGTGGAACATGGAACATTTACATGGAGCAGCTATTAGGAACCAGTGTTTGTAGAATGCTGGTTCCTAGTAGCCGAGTATAGGTCATCAATATCCTTTGATTTGATCTTCATCCTCCACCTGCTGTGTCCCCACTGTATTTCTTCCAGTTGTATCTATGGAAGATAAAGGAAACTGCATTGTGACAAAATCACCGCACATTAATGAGGGTCATTTCATGTGCATTTAGAAAACACAAAATGAAGCACTCTTAATTCTCATAGGACACTAAGGCTACTTTCACACAATTGGCAGCACGGATACGGCGGGCGAAGGGTCCCGCCGGATCCGTGCTGCCGCAGGTGCACTCGTGGGGCAGGAACCGCGCTCCGGTCCCACACCTGTACCATACACTATTTTGAGGAGGAGGGGGCTTAAAGTTACCTGTCCCCGCAACTCCCGACCTCTCCCCGAAGCTCCAGAGGGCGGCGTGCACAATGGGAAGATTCCCCACAGCGCCCCCTGCTGGAGGGAGGAGGGAGCTGCGAGGACAGGTAAGTGCAGGGTGACGGATCCGTCACCAACTCCATTGAAAGTCAATGGAGGACGGATCCATTTACTATTGTGTCACACCGAACGGATCCGTCCCCATTGACTCGCAGCATGCTGCGGTTTGTTCTCCGGTCTGAAGACGGAACGGTATGCTTTCAGGAGTATTCCGTTGTCTTCAGTTCAGTTTTGTCCCCATTGACAATGAATGGGGACAAAACTGAAGCGTTTTTTTCCGGTGTTGAGCCCCTATGACGGAGCTCAGTACCGGAATAAAGAAACGCTAGTGTGAAAGTAGCCTAAAGCCTACACTCCAGGAAGATATAAGTGAGGGACATGAACATGTGGAGTCACTGTGGGTAGAAATACATACAAACAATAATAAAATACTAATAGGAGTTTATTGTACTCCACATAAATATCCCAGAGTCCATGGAAAATCTACTACTAAACGAGATAGATGAGGCGGCAAATCATGAGGTCGTCATTATGGGAGATTTCAACGGTAGATCTCATAAAGGAAACAGGTTCTTGGCAATAACTAAAGACAATTACCTTTCCCAACTTATTCGGGACCCAACTAGAGGGACGGCCATACTGGAAATACAGAACAACAGATGTTCAGAATGGGGGACACCTAGGAAACAGTGACCATAAAATAATAACCTTCCAATTGTCATTCAAGAGCGTTTCTTCAGGGAGGCACAAAAATACCAAACTTCAAAAAAGCTAAATTTGACCAGCTAAGAGAGGCCATAGGCCTAACTAATTGGGACAAAGTCCCAAAAATAAAAATGCAGCCACAAAATGGAATATTTTTAAAAGCATTTTAAACTGTAATTGGGAGAGTTACATAGCTTATAGTAATAAAAGGGTGAGGAACAAGAATAAAAAAATGTGGATAAATGGAATAGAAAGCAATAAATGACAAAAAGAAAGCATTTAAATAAATAAAACCGGAGGGTAGTGAGGAAGCACTGAAAAACTATAAGGAAAAAAATAGAAACAGAGAGATTAATTACCAAAGAGAGTACAACTAACCCTAAAATGTTCTTCAATTATATAAATGGTAAAAAGTATAAACCTGAAGGTGTCGGCTCTTTACAGAATGATGAGGGGGGAGTTGCAGAGAGCGATGAGGAGAAAGCAAAGGTATTAAATATTTTAATCTCCACTGTATTCACTGAGGAAAATAAACTGTCAGATTTAAATGCAGAATGTAAAAGTAAATTCCCCATTAAAAGTGCCCTGTCTGACCCAGGAAAAAGTACAGCACGTCTTAAAGGGAGTCTTTCACCTGTTTTTCACCTATATAACTAACAGCAGTGCCCCACAGAAGATTGCATACACATCCCAGACATACCTGTGTGCACTATGTGTCTGTATTCCATGTCCAGAAAAAGCACTTTTATTCTGCAGAAAAACAGCTCCCAAGTGCCCGACTGAAAGTGAAATTAAAAACAGCTTTCTTTCCTGACTCGATTTCTAACAGCTATATCTTCTATGAATTTAAAGCTTGGAATGTCAGCTTTCAAAGAAGGTTAGAACCATTTTTCTATCTGCTACCAAACCCAGGATACGTGCAGCTAAAGCAGCCCTCCCCTCTCAGTCTGGTTTGCAGCAGCAGCAGAGCTGGGCACTTGGGAGCTGTGTTCCCGCAGAATAAAAGTGCTTTTCCTGGACATGTAATACAGACACAAAGTGCACACAGGTATGTCTGGGATGTGTCTGCAATCTTCTGTGCGGCACTGCTGTTAGTTATATGGGTGAAAAACAGGTGAAAGACTCCCTATAAAAAAGATTAAAATAGACAAATCACTGGGACCAGATGGCATACACCCCCGTATTATCATTAGAGTGGAGTGAATTGGGTTCGCGTTGCTGTATCCAAACTCGATTCTTCTAAAAGCTACATTAAAAATATCGGCTCTGTCCTGCTGTAAAATATATTGCCTCCATGGGGGTCTTTCCGAAGTCTCAGCAAATATCGTGTGACTTACTTAGTTTTGCCTCTATCGCGTATCACTTCCTTTATTCACATACATTACTGTATCAAAATACAAAGCTGAACTCATCTTGGTTAATGAGGCACAAAGCCGAGTTTGGCTTTGTATTTGATACAGTCTTTGATTGAAGCTACTAGTTTCCATTCCTGACAGCAGGGGAGAGCTAAACTGGACACAGCTCTGGATATGACTGGAGAAACAAACAGGAAGAAACAGCTTTTTACTCTGGTCTTTGTTTCTCCTCTAGGCTGCTGCCTCGTCCATGCTTGGACTGGAGTAGTTTCCAGGTATAAAAGATGATAAATTTGTCAGGGCCAAAGTCTCCACCACACCCTGCCACTTCTAAGTGGCGAGGAAGGTGTAAAAACATTGCAGGGAATTTAAAAGATGCAAAATGTTTTTTGCAAATATTTTTCACCCAAAATTGGAGTGGCCCACTTAGTAAATGACCCCCAATGAAGCAATTACTGAACGGTGTATGTAACAACGCCTGCCGTAACCATTATGACCGTTATCACGAGCGCTCAGATGAAATACATGGACATATCTATGAGGCGGCACTAGGTCCATTGTCCCAGCATTTTCTAATGAGAGTAGAAGACAACTAATGAATCTGAGAAGGTGAAGTTAATTAAAAGACAGCAGATCCTCCTCATCCCGACCCGTTCCGCCATGTCAGCAGTTTGCAGTACAATGAAACGAAGCTGGGAAATTCTTCATTATCTGCAGGGTTTACTCACCGTGGCATCACATACGATGCAGCTAATGTCAATGAAATGTTAATATTCCCAGGATTTCATTACAATAATCTCAGGTTTGGTTAAGCAAAAATAATTGAATCACCCTCTCCAGTTTATTTGCTTTAAAGAGAAACTGCCGCCTTCCGGAGGTTGGGAGGATTTAAAGGTGACTCTTAATCTGCAGGAAAACAAAGTGACTGTAGATTAATCAATGCAGAAAAGTTGTAAAAGATTCTTCAACACTAGTTTTGCTTGCACGATTGAGGGTTTGTTACAATGTGTCAGTTTAGACAATCCTCTGCGAGCTAAAAACACACCAGCAGCCTAAATGTCAGATCCAGAGAGATACATTGTAAAAAACCCTCAAATGTGTGGAATGAAGTTAAAGCTGCTCGGTGTTAAGACTGGGGCTGCACTTTTAGGATGCCCTTACACATTGCAGAAATTTCTGCAACAAAACTTATAAGATCCTCTATGTTAGCCAATGGTAATGAAAAGCGTTGATGTTCCGCTGTGAAATATTATTTAGGGGTCTAAAAAGCCGGTCTATGTAAATGACACCCTTTGAGTGTGCAGTAAGCCCTGATGAAGTGTTGCGGGATGGTGTACTTCCTCAGGCCGTTGCTTCCTGGGTATTGGTGCAGTGGAAATGTAACAAAGTATTTTTACTAAGTGCAACATACAACCTCCAATACATTCATTAGCAGCAGACTTTAAGTGCAATCTCCTCTGGCACCTGTAAAGATAATGGAGGCAGGTTGGATGGCAGAAATTTTGCACTTATATGGTACAGGCCTAGTAACGTTCTTGTTGATGGGTGTCTTGGCTGTAATCCCTCACCTTGCAGCAGTGTCTTTAATGCTAGTCGTAGCAGTTCACTCTGGTGTCTAGCTTCTCAAGACTTCACTTGAGGAAGATGAATGATGGATCTTTCTGGAACAGGAACCGGAGCCCTGACTTGAGCTTCCTCTCCACTTTGTCTCTGCACAGGAACTCCCCATCCTGGCAGAAAGCAGGACTATCCCACTCCTACCAAGAGGGGAGGAACAGGGTGATTAGCTCTGTTCCTTGCCAATCTTTGCCAATTATTTCTTGCTGAAACAAATGACCAGAAGCATACAATAAAATATATAACATTATAATACAAAACTATTCCAGGTCTGGGGTACTACAAGTAATAACTGCAATGGGTGGACTACAGTTCCCAGAAAGATTATCAAAATTAGGGTTATTCACTTTAGAAAAAAAGACGACTGAGGGGAGATCTAATAACTATGTATAAATATATCAGAGGTCAGTACAGAGATCTCTCCCATGATCTATTTATCCCCAGGACTGTGACTGTGACGAGGGGACATCCTCTGCATGTGGAGGAAAGAAGGTTTGTACACAAACATAGAAGAGGATTCTTTACGGTAAGAGCAGTGAGACTATGGAACTCTCTGCCTGAGGAGGTAGTGATGGTGAATTCACTAAAAGAGTTCAAGAGGGGCCTGGATGTATTTCCGGAGTGTACAGGGCACACATGCTTGTGTGCATAAGCGCTAATTCAGTAGATTCCAGGACTCTCGAGGTCATACATCCTTATAAAATCAGTACAAGTGCTCATGCACATGGCTGTAGGCAAATTGCAGATCCACAAAACACAGACACCGGCTGTGTGCATTCTGCATTTTGCGGATTGGTATGTCTTGCCTATTCTTGTCTGGAAAACTGACAAGAATAAGAAGTTCTTTTTATTTTTTTGCAGGCCCGCGGAATGGACATACTGATGCAGACAGGACACGGTGTGCTGTCTGCATCTTTTGCGGCCTAAATAGGTCCACATCGGACCCGCAAAAAAATGTCAGTCGGATGTGGATCGAGACTACGGTCGTGTGGATAAGGCCTAATGCTCTGCGATCCTGTCAGAGGAGCGGAGGTCAGAACGGGACCTCACACTGGCACACGCTGCAAGTTTCTCATACTGAACTCACTCGTGTGCATCTGCTCTAAGTTTCTCATCTGTCAGTGTTAGGAATGACTGGGCAGGAGCCGTCAGTAGTGGTTGATGTCGCTGGTTGCAGCTCCTGATGTTGCACTTGTTGTTCTTGATGCACAAGGTTCGCTGTATGCAGGAAGGAGCAGCATCGCTCCTGATCTGCATCCTGGAGCCTCCTCATTATTTTCTGCAGTAATATCATGATTTTTTTCTGCCGTGCGTCCGCTCGCTCCGCTCGTGTTCTTCTCTCTGCTCACTGTTACCGTTTATTATTTAAAGACTTTGAAATGTTGAAAGGAGGCTCCAATCGTCTGGAGATTAACCGCGCAAGCACTCAGCAGCCAGCAATGACATCTCAAGGTGAGCGCTGACAACCTGACACCTCGCCTCCGGAAACAACTGATTGGAGCTGATGTGTAAAGATGATCTGATACCTTGTTGTCTACATTGGGATTGTCCTGGCTGAATATTCAGCAGCAGCAGCTGTGTCATGTTATGAGGGCCCTATGCCGGGGGACAGTAACTCCTGTCATCCACCTCAGAGGGGTTTATAAGAGTCTGTTCAGTAAGGTCACTCAGTAGTTAATTCATGAGACGTCATCCTGTACACTGAGGTTTAGTTTTGTCCATTTACCAGCTACTGTATATAGCATATCCTAGGCCAGTGGTGGCACTCAGAGTCCTCTCAGTGAGAGACTGGAAAAAGTCTAATATGCCTTAGACTTCTCCTGCCATTCATCAGTGCAGGGCGCACTATGAACGGCACAGGCAGCGCACTGAATGTAAGCAGACTTTTACAGCTAAGTGATAAAGTACATAGAAGATATACTATATTGGACTGTAGTATTCAGGGTTAAATTGCCGTGTTGGCACTTTGAGATAAATAAGCGGGTTTTGGGTTGCAGTTTGGGCACTCAGTCTCTAAAAGGTTCTCCATCAATGTCCTAGGGTAATTGCTTCATCCTCCCAGACATCACACTGCTGATGCCCATGGTAAGCACTCAATAGGGCTACTATGGGGCATCTCTGGCTCCTACACACTATTAGGGTACATGCACATGGTAGTGTGGCTTATGTAGATTTTCCACATGGATGTTCGTGCGGATTTCGCTGCCGTTCTGCAGCAAAATCTGCATGTTTTACTTGCGGATTTTGCTAAGGATTTTGATGCTATTCTGTACATTGCAACGGGTGAAATCTGCACTGCAAATCCACACAAACAACTGCAGATTTATAAAATTCAATTCAATTGCCATACAAAACATTTCCTCGCCATTCAAATTACATTTTCAAAATGTCATCTATTTAGCTGGTACAGGATTATGCTGTGGATTTTCAGTACAATACACACCTGTCATTGTCATTTATCAAACTGGTGTAACGTAGAACTGGCTTAGTTGCCCATATCAAATTGGTTGCTATGGGCAACTAAGCCAGTTCTACTTTACACCAGTTTGATAAATTGGTTATGTTCATATGGTGTTTTGTATGTAATCTTACACAGAAATCAGTGTCTGAAAGTTGAAACTCATTTCTGCTGTAAATTGGTTTGTGGATTTGCATATGGATTAGACCTTTGGATATTAAATAGTGGTATTCTGTGGGAATAATGAAGAAGAGTGTGAGTAGGGAATAACATTTCACATACAATGCCGGCGGATTCTGTTGAGATTTAGTTTGGGAATCTGCCCAAGTCCTAATGGAATCCTGAACACGGCTTTAGGAGTCATGTTAATGAATTTTCTAAGGATGTGTGGTGTACAGATTCATACAGAAACTACAGAATCCTATGTACCATACATACTAGAAAAAAATCATGTAATGAGAGACTGGAAAAAGTCTAATATGCCTTAGACTTCTCCTGCCATTCATCAGTGCAGGGCGCACTATGAACGGCACAGGCAGGCTGCTGGAGTGTGGAGATAAGCAGGAAAGCACTGCTATTACAGTATTGTACACTGGAGGCAGTATTATAGTAGTTATATTCTTGTACATAGGAGGCAGTATTATAATAGTTATATTCTTATACATAAGAGCAGTATTGTAGTAGTTAAATTCTTGAACACAGAAGGCAGTATTATAGTAGTTATATTCTTGTACATAGGAGGCAGTATTATAGTATTATATAGATATATTCTTGTATATAGAGGGAGGTATTATATTAGCTATATTCTTGTACATAGGGACAGTATTATACTAGTTGTATTCTTATAGGAAGCAGTATTATAATAGTTAAGTCATGTACATGGGAGCAGTATTAAAGTAGTTATCTGCTTATACATAGTAAGCAGTGTTGTGGTAGTTATATTCTTGTACATAGGAAGCCATATTATAGTAGTTATATTCTTGTACATAAGAAGCAGTATTATAGTAGTTATATTAATGTATATAGGATGCAGTATTATAGTGGTTATGTTCTTGTACATTGTAGACAGTATTATAGTAGCTATATTCTTGTACATAGGAGGCAGTGTTATAGTAGTTATATTCTTGTATATACGGGCAGTATTATAGTAGTTATATTCTTGTACATAGGAGGCAGTATCATAGTAGTTATATTCTTGTATATGGGGGCAGTATTATAGTAGTTATATTCTTGTATATAGGGGCAGTATTATGCAGTTATAGTCTTGTACATAGAATATAGTATAATAGCAGTTATATTCTTGGACATAAGGACAGCATTATAGTAGTTATATTCTTGTACATATGACGCAGTATTATAGTAGTTATATTCTTGTAGTGTTCATTCTCAGTTTAACATAAATTCAGATTTAATGTTTACTTCTTTCCATTATATCTTTAAAGGGATTGTCCATCCTAATAAAAAAACTAATGGCAGACAGCAGTGTGTTAAAAAATATTTTAAAAAAACCTCTCCTTTTAAAACGCCATCTGTCACTGCTAGTGATGTGCCTTTTTTGCACATGTAATCTCAGCATTATGTCAATAAAGTACAGTAGCCCTGCAATCAGGCAGGAACTCACAGCATCATAAGGCGTGTGAGTTCGGTCAGAGGAGCAGTTCTTGGTCCAGAAATGTGACCATCACACAGAGCAGGTTTGCCAGACTGAATTGTGTGAACCTGGCCATTGCTGGTTGTTGGCTGGAGGATGATTCAGGTATTAATGATGAGATTTGGCCGGGTGTGTGTCTCTCTCTGTGTTTTATGAGGGGCTGAGGACTTGTCTTCCACTCGTCAGATGTTTAAGAGCGCTTGTCTTGAGACATGAGGCTATAATTAAGTCTTAGATGAATCTCTTTATTCTGTCAGTAAAGCACTCACAGATGCAGCCACAGCGAGCTCAGAGCAATAAATTTCCAGAATGACTCCTATAATGATGTCACCTAACGAGGAATCCCCTATGTAAAGGAGGCACTGAGAGCCAAGCATCCCATTAATAAAATAATCACCACACGCCGCAAGATATCACACCCCCTCCAACAGATCCTCCCTGCCTGGGGCCACATCGAGCAGTGGTTTGACATTATTATCGTAGAGCATAGAGTAAATGGTAACTACTATTAAACCCCTCAGTTTCTATGTATTGATATATGGGGCCACACAGGTAATAAGGGCCCAAGAACAACAGAGGATGCTAAATGTTGGAGTCTGTATTTAGGCTACATGCATACAAACATGAAAAATGGCCGTGTGAGGGCCATTTAAGTATCATCTATCACATGGACATTTTTTTACAACCACTTGAAGTCTATAGGGCTATTCATATGTCCTATTTTTGGCTGTTCTCATGGCCAGACAGATTTATAATGCACATTTAGACAGGAGTGCACCCTTCTAAAAGCTGTTAAAATGGGTAGACTAGAGAAAAAAATGGATTTCTGGGGTTAAAATTAAAAAAACAAACCTCCACTTGCATGCATGGGGACAATCACTCCTCATTGTAAGCAGCAGGACCTGACATTCCCAGTATTGTGACGTCACATGCTTCCAGTGAAGAGCAAGTGTCCCTGCGCCAGCAACCAGATTAGTTTTTTTTAATGCCGGCACTACCAGCGGTTGTGGCGTCTATGTATATGGGGGTATATAGTGTATATGTATATGGGTGTATCAGAGGTGTAGCTAGGCTTTCCTGCACCCGGGTCAAGGACTCAGATTTATATATATAGGACACTGTGTGGGGATATATATACTGAGGACACTATGGTGTCATATATGTGCAGTACCCCAGACCTGGGGATACTACAATTGTATATAGTTATGTTTTATAATGTTATGTATTTTTGTACGTGGATGGCAATGGTTAACCACCCTGTCGCTCCACTCTTGGTAGGAGTGGGCTGGTCCTGCTTTATGCTGGAGGGTGACACAGAGTTGAGAGGAAGTGCACAGCTGAGCTACTGCTCCTAAGAAGTTTTCTCCAGAAGGAGAAATCAACAATTTTTCCTCAAGTAAATACTTGAAATGTCAGACAGCAGAGTGACCAGCTACTATTAGCATTAAAATACACTGCTGTGAGGTGAGGGACTACAGCTAAAACACCCATCATCCTGAATACTACTAGGCCAGTACAATACTAGTGCTAAATTGCAGCCATCCAACCTGCTTCCATAATCATTACTGGTGTCAGAGAATTGCACTTGGAATTTGCTGCTATTGAATGTACCTGACATTTCACTTTATGCTTGGTAAAAAAGACTGTTCTACATTTACTGGCCTCAGTCTTCAATCCTACTTTTCTACTGCACTGATCCCCAGGGAATACACTGCGACATAACACTCCATCAAGGCCACTACCACTCCCATCCTCTGCACCGGCTCCTTGCTGCACTGTAAGCTTGTTTCTTCTGACCAACTGACTTGAATGTATCAGTCCTGCGTGAAAAAAAAAAAAAAAGATAGAACATGACAGATGGTCAGTGAAAAATAATGCTCATGTGCATATACCCATTCTAATGAATGGGTTAGGGTTCAGTCCAGGTGCTGTTGTAAAAATGGACCGCATCCAGAAAAAAATATCACCATTTGAAATTTGCAGGTGATGATTTGACAAAGTTTTTGTTGCCGAGTATGCTGTGAATTTTGTTTGGGATTTTTTAGAGATGGAATAAAATGAGTATTTCTTTGTGAATAATGTTGTAAATGTGCGAATTACATCGCCATTGAAGTGAATGTAGGCATTCAGCTACAAGAAATTCACAACAAAACATTATTTGTGTTTTGTTCTGCCACAGAAGTTATATTCCACAGCGGAAGACAACGCAGATATTGACAGTTCTCATCCCCATACGCTTACATAGAGGATTTCTTTATGTTGAGGAAAATTCTGCAATGTGTGAGGGCACCAGAGGCGCTTCATTCACTATCCTTCAGGCTTCACAATACAAATCCCCCCGCATTCCCTGCTTGTAATGTACTTCAGAGCTGCGCTCACAATTCTTGGGCTGTTCCTCTAATTCTCTCTGTTGCTGATACAACCTGGCATTGATATTGAGATTGGCATTAGGTCCTTTCACATGGGCAGATTTTCTGTCTGTAACAAGTGCAGATCAATGATATGGCAAGTCAATTGGCGCTTGTTGACAGTCATTAATATCCTGCAGTCTTTGTACTGTAGAATGATTGTAAAAAAGGTGATAAAAGAGGCACTTGGCCAACAAACGAGCTGCTAATTACTGGGCAGAAATGAACATTGTACAAACATTCTTCCGTCATCAACTCGTTTAAAAGGACCTTTGGTGATATTTACAAGGCTCACCATTTCTAGGCCTTCAGAATCTTGTCCTTGTGACGGGTGGGGGTCTGGTCATGCAGATGTTGGTGGTCCCAGTGTATGTTGCCTCACAGCAGCTCTGTGTCCTGTCTGATTGAGTCATTTCCTTTACATTAATGAGGAGTAACGAGCTGCGGGCGGCACATCCCGTCCGTACTTGTGTCTGCATTATCTCATCCCTGAGCTGATCATGAACTTGGGTTCAGCAGATCTTCTGCATCTGAGAGGGTACGTCATTCAGAGGCGTCAGAGAACATCCCTCATTTGCAATGCTGAATAATCCTCATTATAACCATAAGATACTAGAACCAAAGCTAGGACTAGGAGGCCACAGGTTTATACAGGTTCTTGGGCAATAGTCACAGGAATCTTTGTCTATCCCACTCCCATGGAGTCATTCAGCAATATGTCTTATTAGTCC
Source organism: Rhinella marina (assembly GCA_900303285.1). Lineage (NCBI taxonomy): Eukaryota > Metazoa > Chordata > Amphibia > Anura > Bufonidae > Rhinella > Rhinella marina. Next base: position 6,883 of record ONZH01006617.1, on the reverse strand, counting down.
TTCCACTTGAGTGTCAGCCATAGTGCTTGATCACTGTGCAGTCAACAAGATGCATGTTTAGGGCTTGTGCACACAACTGTAGTTTTGGTCTACATTCGATCCCTGGTTTTTTGCAGATTGGCTGTGGACCAGTTCATCTCAATGAGGCTGCAAAACATGTGGACAGCATACCTGTGTGCTGTCTGCATCCATAAATCTGTTTCACGGCCCTGCTAAAAAAATAGAGCATGTCCTATTCTTGTCCTGGAGGACACTTCTGCAGGAGTAAAAAAGAAATGGTAGCATGCATGTGTGCAGGAGCACTTATCTGAAGGTAATGAGCCATATAGATGGGGCCTGTGTGGAGGTAAGCATCGTGGAACATCTGGACAGGGGCCCCTGCCAAGTTCATTGAGCCCCTTTGTTTACCCACCTTTGCCAGTTACTGATGGTGGCCTGACATTTTCCAACGGTAGTCGTGTATGATGGCGAGTACTCAGTCTCATGTCTTATACAATGATCCTCCAAGAATGAGACCCATATTGGTCAGATCATTAGAAGCCACCAATACTGGCGGTGTGAAGACAGCTGTATGTGGTCTTAACCATGGACTACATGGGCTCCGCACCTCGTCCTCATCATACTTCTCCATATTTCACATTCAACCTTTTACTTAATAACCAGGGAGAAGAGTTTATTGTGTCTTATAGTGGAAATGTCACAGATGCTTTATAAATTTGGTGAATATTCGGCCACATCCAGGCAACTGAAACTGCACGTGATATCAGTGGGGGGCAGATGCGTAACAATTATGATTTTCTTCTCCATATCTACTGCATAGCTATCTATGTGCCCTCTGCATCCGCAGCCTCTGAGGTGACAACTCACTGAATGAGGACACTTAATCTGAGATTAGCTCATTAACCCGTCAGGAGAGAGCTCCACGCTGGTTAATCTGGGACTGGGGAGCAGTAAGCTTCATGATGGCGGCTGTTTAGTCAAACAGGATTAATGGCTGAAAAGATCAGTTCTGCTAATCAGGTCGCTGCCGGTCCCTATGAGCTCAGCGGCTGCAGAATATACCTAGGAGAGAACTGATGGCAGTCATCATAGAGAAGCTGACTGTGTCGACCACTGTTCTTATGGTGATTGGTTCCTATTTGTCGTAGTCATTGTGGCGTCTTGTCTAATAGTTTACTCAGCCATTTCTGGTACAATTGTCACATTGTCATGATAAAAAAAAATACAGCAAATGATACATCGGGGAAAACCATTCCCGATATCCTGCAGTGTATGGGACTGAAATACCTTGATAGGAAATCCAAGATTACCGGTCAGGTCGGAAAAGCATGGACATTTGGATGGCGCCAATTACCAACCTGACCAAGAAAAAGTAAACCCGTTCCATAACCCAAGCGTTTACATACCATAGAGGCAGCCTGTGGGCTCACTCCTCACTCTCTCTCATCCATGTCTATGACTTCCCACAAGACCAGCACACACGTCTCCTGACATACCACTATATCTTCCACTATATAAGGCATCATGCACATGACTGTATTCATTTTGCGGTCCGCAAATCAAGAATCTGCAAAATACGGATGCAGTCCGTGTGCATCCCCCAATCTTCATGGCCATCACAAGGCCGGCATTTGTTTGCTGTCATTTTTTATTATTATTATTTATTTTGCGGACCCATTCATTTCACCGTGTCCTGTCCGCATCCGTGGTCTCGCTCTGAAGAAAGGATAGCGCATGTCCCATTCTTGTCCGTAATTGCGGACAAGAATAGGCATTTTTCTATTATGGTTGTGGCCATGTGTGGTTCTCAAATTGCGGAACGCACATGGCCTGTATCCGTGTTTTGCGGATACGCAATTTTTAGATCCGCAAAACACTACAGCCGTCTGAATGAGGCCTAAGTCTGTGACCTCCAGGGGAAACCCTCTCTGTTGCTGTAGACCTTGTTCCTACAGTACCACTATGTAGCTCTCATCCCATGACCTCCCACAATATCAGCCCACTCCTGACATACTCTGTGCTGCCTTCTCAAAATCCATCATTCGGTGTCACTGACTTTGTCGGTAATTAGCATCTTGTGAAGGTTTCGTGATTTTATAGATTTTTAATCATGGCATATTGATTATGTATCAGTTGCGGATTATGGTAAATCCCATTAACGTTGTTATTATTGTCACTGGCGTAGTGAACGGTGACATTTCTCCCTTGTGTGTTCAGAGTGCAATCACTGCATGGCACAAGATGCAGAGTGAATTTCATTCAGTCATTGGCGCGGTCTTTCAATCACGAGAATGCTGCTTGTCTCACAGTTCTCATTTTTATTTCCTCCACATTACCAGTAAATAAAGGCAGACTGACACGTTTTCATCATTATCACAGTCTTGTGCTGACATGTGGCTGACGAACTATCACACATGGCCACATGTCACCCTGCCAAACACCGGTTATCGCCTGACACACAGCGTTACACTTACATGGTGAGAGACGTCTCTGAGACTCTAATCACATCCAGAGCTGCAGTCGTAATGTTACTCTTAGAGCAACTCCGTTTACATTGAGAGATGCAATCACAAACAGAAACGTCATATCTTATACTCCTATAGTCACATCCAAAGCTGCAGTCGAATTGATAGGGGACTTGTCAGTAGGATTTGCCACCAGCCTGTAATCCAGGACGGTAACATATAGATGGAGATGTCATTAGGGCTGATTTTAGACAAAATGTGGCCCTGGGCAAAATCAAAAGTGGGTCCCCGAATCTTGTAATAATCTACTTACAACATTCTGTCGATTCCGGCCGTCCCTCACAGATTTACACCCCATGAAGCTCATCACATAGTTCTTCACCCTCATGGCCCCAGAATACACAGCATGCCCCCTCCCCTCACAGCAATGAGTTCTCCTCACTCACAGCATCTGAGAGTGTTAAAAACCGGAAGCGTGGGATTCCTCTTCAGGCGCGCTTTCCCCCATCAGAGATGGGGGAAAGCACCCTGTTCTATAAATAAGCCACAGCCTGTAGTAGGCTTCCAGGCTCATTGTTTGTATATCCCAGTTCAGGCCACTAGATGGCAGCACTGAACTGTGATATAGTGATTTCTATACAGAATAATGGAGCAATTTACTAATTATTGTAAGTTGTGGTCCACTTGGGGGGACTTAATAAAAAGTAAAAAAAAAAAAAAGTTCTGAAAATATAATTTTTTTTAAAAAAATTAAAATCACCCCCATTCCCCAAAATAAAAAGAAACAAACAAAAAAAAACATTATGTGCATTGCTGCATGCGAAAACGCCCATACTATTAGCCCATATGGTGAATGCCATAACAGAAAAATATTTAAAAAAAGGCTGATTTGCATTTTTTCATCACTTTATATCCCAAGAAAATTGAATAAAAAGTAAACAAGTCATACACACCCCAAAATGGTATTGTTAAAAATGACAGATCGTTCCACAAAAAATGAGCCCCCACATATCTCCGTAGAGATAACTATAAAAAAGTTATGAGGGTCAGAATATCGCGATGAAAAGAAAAAAAAAAATTTTTTACAAAGTGAGTCCTGCTGAGGCTTAGCTTGTTGCAGTGAGCGGCCTATAGACGTTCTGAGCGGGGGTGCTGCTAGGGTTGCCACCTTTCCCAACAAAAAATACTGGTTACCCAAGTTAAAAAGGTTGGTGTGGGTTAATACGGGTGTTATTTGATCATATTTTACATTTTGCTCCAATTTCTTTCTCAATAAAATCAAACTTTTCACTGTTGGGGACACCCTGTGTATTTAGCACATTTCTGTGGGGATTCCAACTCACAACCATCTACATTAACCCTTTCAACCCCAGGCCAGTTTTCACCTTCCTGCCCAGGCCATTTTTTGCAAATCTGACATGTGTCACTTTATGTGGTAATAACTTTGGAACACTTTTACTTATCCAAATCATTCTCGTGACACATTGTACTTCATGTGGTAAATCAATATATTTTTCCTTTATTTTTTTTAAGGAAATTTACAATTTTCTAAATTTGAATTTCTCTACTTTTAAGATAGATAGTAATACCTCATAAAATAGTTATCAGTCATCATTCCCAATATGTCTACTTTATGTTGGTATCATTTTATAAATGTCATTTTATTTTTTTAGGAGGTTAGAAGGCTTAGAAGTTTAAAAGCCATTTTTCAAATTTTCAACAAAATTTCTCAAACCATTTTTTTAACCACTTCCCATCCGGGCCATTTACCCCCTTCCTGACCAGGCCTAATTTTGCAAATCTGACATGTGTCACTTCATGTGGTAATAACTTTGGAACGCTTTTACTTATCCAAGGCATTCATAGATTGTTTTCTTGTGACACATTGTACTTTGTGTTAATGGTAAATTTGAGTCAATATATTTTACCTTTATTTATTAAAAATCCACAATTTACTGAAAATTTTGAAAAAAATCACAATTTTTTAAATATTAATTTCTCTGCTTTTAAGTTGCATAGGGATATCTAATAAAATTGTTATTAATGAACATTCACCATATGTCCACTTGGCATAATTTTGGAAATGTAATTTTATTTTTTGAGGACGTTAGAAGGCTTCGAATTTTAGATGTAATTTTTAAGATTTTCATGAAAATTTCCAATAGTTAATTTTAAAGGACTTTTGCAGTTCTAAAGTGACTTTGAGGGGCTTAAATAATAGAAACCTCCCATAAATGAACATATTTTAGAAACTACAGCCCCCAATGTAATCCAAACTGATTTTTACAAAGTTTGTTAACCCTTTAGATTTCCCACAAGAATTAAAACAGAAGGAAGTTGAAATTTAAAAATAAATATATATTTTTTGCAGATTTTCAATTTTTAATTCATTTTTCCTATAAGATAGCAAGGGTAAACCGCAAATCAAACCTGAATATTTATTTTACTGATTCTGAAGTTTGCAGAAACACCCCATATGTGGTTGTAAACTGCTCTGTTACCGACAGTAATGAGAGGGATATAGTACAAGCATTTGTTTTTTTTTTATAATTGTAATTTTTATTGAATCCACCGTCAAACAGAGAATAGTTTACAAGTATTATTCAATACAATCGTAAGACAATGTAATATTGATATTTCAAAAACAAATAAAGCATACTTAGGCATCAAATAATAAACCGCCATTGTGGAATGATTTTTTGTAAAACATAAAAGAAACGTTACTGTAACGGGGTGTCAGATAACAGATCGCAACTGAGTATACAGCTATCAAAGATCCAAAACACCAAGACAAAGACAAGAGAGAAGGGGGGGAAGGAGGGTAGGGAGGGATACATCAAAACCAAGGAGTTCAAGATAGTTCAGTTCTGGTGCGCTAGCCAGTAATCATCCCAGATATCCCAAATAGCATAAAAGTAGTCAACCTTGTCTTGATAGAGCGCAGTAGAGTACTCCATGGTACGGACCTCGGTCACCTTAGCATATAAATCCGAGAGGGTCGGCGAGCCAGTCTGTTTCCAAAACCTCGGGATAAGACACCGAGCTGCCGTGAGGATTTGTGTGATCAGTTTACGAGTATGGGTTCTGAGAGTATTGGGAAAAATATTTAAGAGAAACAGAATGGGGTCCAGAGGAAAATCCCTGTCAAAAATGTCCTTAAGTAGGGAGTTAACTGTGGCCCAAAAAGGATGAATATTAGGGCAATCCCAAAAAATGTGGAACAGAGTCCCTAGTTGGGAGTTACATCTCCAACACTTATCCGACACAGAAGGATATATCCTATGCAGAAGAGCTGGAGTATGGTACCAGTGCATCAGGATTTTATATTGATTTTCCTGAGCTAGTACGGACATAGAAGATCTAGCAGCTCTTCTCCATATGAGACTCCACGTTGAATCCGGGAGTACCCTGCCCAGATATTCTTCCCACTTTGTCATGTAGGAATGTCTTATTAACCTATCTGGGTAAGGGGTCACTAATATGGAGTAAATCTCCGAGATAAGACCTTTAGTATGCACCCCTCCTCTACATATGCGTTCAAAAGGTCGTAGGGAGAGAAACATAAAGTCCTGAAAATGTGGTTTGAGCGAAGTGTCTGAGCTGCGAATAAAAGAAGGCAGCATCCACAGGGAGACCATATTTCGATTGTATGGCCGTAAAGGATAGTAGTTCCCTAGTACATGGGTCTACAATGTCGGCAAATTGAAAGACCTTTGCCCGAAACCACACTTTCGTTGCTGGCACCTATAAGGCTAGATGGAAGAGAAGGGTGGTATAAGAAAGAGGTCATTGCCGAATTACAGGATGCCAAGGGAAACTTTGCACTGCAAGCCCGCCAAATCAGTCTGGTGCATCTCATAGGTCCCAATAGCTCCCTATCTTGGATGGAAGTACACGAACCCGCCCATAGTAAAGAATTAGGGTGAACCGGGGCCAGCCACAATCGCCTCAATCTGCATCCAGATAGAAAAAGGGTGCAAAGAAGCCCAGGCCGGTACAGAACGCAGCTGGGAAGCCCAATAATATTTAATAAAATCCGGTACTCCCAATCCACCCTGATTCCTACAGGCCAAGAGGACAGACTTGGGGATCCTATGTCTTTTATGGGCCCAAATAAACTTGAGCACGTGAGATTGGAAAGGACCGAAGGTCTCCTAAGGGCACCGGAATAGGTAGTGTCTCAAAAAGATATAGTATCTTTGGCAAGATAGTCATCTTTATGGCCGCAATTCGCCCCAGTAAAGAGAGTGGTAATGATTGCCATTTGGACAGAAGCGCTTTAAGCTCGCCAAAGATATGCGGGAAGTTGTGTTTATAAAGGTCCACAAATCGTGGAGTAATATTAATCCCTAGATACCGGAGGGTATCCACCTTCCAATGAAAGTGATAGTTGTTAATGTTGTTAATCGGCAGAGCTT
>ONZH01006616.1:0-42518 GCA_900303285.1 Rhinella marina | reverse complement strand
AATTAATTTATAAACACCAATGCAACCATTCTTAGCTGATTTGGCTGTTCTAATCCATGTGTAAGTTCACACAAATATGTATTTATATCTGTATTTATAGGTACATAGAAATACTTGTAAGTATGTTTTTGAGGACAACTATTCTAGGCCCTTTAAAACACACTGTCTAAATCTTACAGCTAATAAGAAGCACACATCAATGCCAACATACGTTTTATGTATAAAAAAAAGAAATACATTTTTATTTTCAGTATTTTATTTCATTATCATTACTTTATTATTTCTCTATTTATTTATTATTTATTATTTTCCACTCCCATATAAGTACAAATACCTACAACTAATATTATATATATGTCCTATCACTCTAGACCACATGTTACTTCATTCGTTTAATCATCATTTTATAATACATACTCTTATATTATCATTCACAAGCAGGCTATCTTGAGCCCATAATCTTAAGTTTATACCACTGTTTATTATGTGCCTCGATTCTCTTTACTATGTGCCTCGACTCTGTCCATAGTTGTCAGAATTGCCGCCTCCTTCTTCACTGCAAGCTCTCGCTTGCGTTCCATAAGCGATCTAGAGGCCGATCACGTGGTCCCTCCACGTGACCTTGGTACAGCCTCCTTCCCTTGCGAGCTCGGACCTGTGGCCCTCCCCTTCCATTCTCACGGGCGGTTCAGGCTCTGCGCTCCACCGGCCGACCACGTGACTCGGCTTGCGTTTCATTAGCTGGTCACGTGGGTCGCCTATTTTTTAAGCTTTAAGTTTTATATATTCATAATCATTCGTTTTTAATAAACTATGCCAGGATTCATATAGGCATGTTGTTTTACCACATGCTTTATGGTTATTTGATTATATCATTTTATTTAAGTATGTATATATGCAGCATCTAATTAATTATGCATGAATTCATTAGCACCGCCTCCCAATGCGGTTTTTGGCGGTTTTTGGGGTATGTACACACAGTATAAATGTTTGTATGTCTGAATCATTTCTTAAGTGCTGTACCTGATGAAGGGGACCTTGTATTCCCCGAAACGCGTCGTTTATGTCACTTGCATGCTGGTAATATAATAAAATATTGCCAAATTAAATCCTAAGAAGTCTTTGGACCTTCATCAATTTGCGCCTAAAGCAGGAAATTTCACCTTTCCAAGAATAGTAGTGGTGGCACCCCTGCTGATCCTGGTATGGCACAGGTTGCACACCACAGTCCGTCGGTCATCCTCACTTTTTTTAAAGAACCTCCAGACTTGCGAACATCTAGGCCTCGCCACGGGAGCTTCACTACGTGAAACAGTTGCTGCTGATGCACCAGCTCTGGCCCTGCTTCTCCCTCTGGCCACACCACTGCCTCTTCCAACCTGTTCTGGTGCAGCACTCGCCTCCGCCTCAGAAGCACTGTCTTCACTCGGCATATCAACCCAGCTCGGGTCAGTCACCTCGTCATCCTCCGATTCCTCAGTCTGCTCCCCCCTCGGAATTCCTCCCCTAACAACAACTTCACCACTCTGACAACTGTGTCTCCTCATCGTCCGACACCTCTTTACAAACTTCTTCCACTAACTCAACATTGTCATCATCATCATCATCATCACCCACAGACTGCGACAGTTGGAAAACTTGGGCATCGGGAAAGAGGTCAGTAGCAACCTGAGAAGTGGTTTGTGACTCTGAGAAGGGTCCAGAAAACAGTTCCGGAGAGTATGCCGGATCGCATTCCAAATTTTCCTGGGAGGGGGCAGACTGGGGGGAAGGAGGTTGAGGTGGAGGAGCCAGAGGAGTGCTCCCTTGGGTAACGTGGGTGGACTACGTGGAAGACTGACTGGTGGACAAATTACTTGAAGCATTGTCCGCAATCCACGAGATCAGCTGTTCGCACTGTTGTGGTTTCAACAGTCCTCTACCACGTGTCCCTGTAAGTTGAGACATGAAGCTAGGGAGTGTAGCTCTGCGGCGTTCCACAGCTCCCTCATCAGCAGGTACTGTCTCACCCTGCCCAGGACCACGGCCTCTGCCCCCTGCAGTAATTGAATGCCCACGCCCTCGTCCTCGACCCTTAGCCCTGGGGTTCAACATTTTCTGTATATAAGTGTATTCTATAAAAAAAAATTAAATAAATGGGCCTGGTGTACTGAAACCCACAAACTTGTTCAGTCTGGTTTAATTTAGTGACGTACAGAAAGTGTCACCTGGACAGAATATACGGTTTGGAGCGAGTGTGCTGAACTGTGACACACAGAAAGGTTACACGCAGCTGTGTGAAATGGATTTGTATCACTCAGCTAAAACAACAAAAAAACTAATTTTTTTTCTATATTTTGTTTTAATATTTTTTTTAGTTTTGTTTTTTTGGGAACGTGACGTGCAGAAACTATCGTACAGCTGACTGACACCCTAATGACGGTGGCTATTTAGACTGCGACCCAGACAAATGTCGCACAGAGATTTTTAGGATCAAGCTTTACACGTGACAGGTAGCAAATGACTTGGTTGTATTCGGTGACGTACAGAAAGTGTCACCTGGACAGAATATACAGTTTGGAGTGAGTGTGCTGAACTGTGACACACAGAAAGGTTACACGCAGCTGTGTGAAATGGATTTGTATCACTCAGCTAAAACAACAAAAAAACTAATTTTTTTTCTATATTTTGTTTTAATATTTTTTTTTTTAGTTTTTTTTTTTGGGAACGTGACGTGCAGAAACTATCGTACAGCTGACTGACACCCTAATGACGGTGGCTATTTAGACTGCGACCCAGACAAATGTCGCACAGAGATTTTTAGGATCAAGCTTTACACGTGACAGGTAGCAAATGACTTGGTTGTATTCGGTGACGTACAGAAAGTGTCACCTGGACAGAATATACGGTTTGGAGTGAGTGTGCTGAACTGTGACACACAGAAAGGTTACACGCAGCTGTGTGAAATGGATTTGTATCACTCAGCTAAAACAACAAAAAAACTAATTTTTTTTCTATATTTTGTTTTAATATTTTTTTTTTAGTTTTGTTTTTTTGGGAACGTGACGTGCAGAAACTATCGTACAGCTGACTGACACCCTAATGACGGTGGCTATTTAGACTGCGACCCAGACAAATGTCGCACAGAGATTTTTAAGATCAAGCTTTACACGTGACAGGTAGCAAATGACTTTGTTGTATTCGGTGACATACAGAAAGTGTCACCAGGACAGAATATACGGTTTGGAGTGAGTGTGCTGAACTGTGACACACATAAAGGTTACACGCAGCTGTGTGAAATGGATTTGTATCACTCAGCTAAAACAACAAAAAAACTAATTTTTTTTTTATATTTTTTTTATATATTTTTTTTTAGTTTTGTTTTTTTGGGAACGTGACGTGCAGGAAGTATCGGTGACCTAACTCACACCCTGTTAACGGTGGCTATTTAGACTGCGACCCAGACAAATGTCGCACAGAGATTTTTAGGATCAAGCTTTACGCGTGACAGGTAGCAAATGACTTGGTTGTATTCGGTGACGTACAGAATGTGTCACCTGGACAGAATATATGGTTTGGAGTGAGTGTGCTGAACTGTGACACACAGAAAGGTTACACGCAGCTGTGTGAAATGGATTTGTATCACTCAGCTAAAACAACAAAAAAACTAATTTTTTTTCTATATTTTGTTTTAATATTTTTTTTTAGTTTTGTTTTTTTGGGAACGTGACGTGCAGAAACTATCGTACAGCTGACTGACACCCTAATGACGGTGGCTATTTAGACTGCGACCCAGACAAATGTCGCACAGAGATTTTTAGGATCAAGCTTTACACGTGACAGGTAGCAAATGACTTGGTTGTATTCGGTGACGTACAGAAAGTGTCACCTGGACAGAATATACGGTTTGGAGTGAGTGTGCTGAACTGTGACACACAGAAAGGTTACACGCAGCTGTGTGAAATGGATTTGTATCACTCAGCTAAAACAACAAAAAAACTAATTTTTTTCTATATTTTGTTTTAATATTTTTTTTTTAGTTTTGTTTTTTTGGGAACGTGACGTGCAGAAACTATCGTACAGCTGACTGACACCCTAATGACGATGGCTATTTAGACTGCGACCCAGACAAATGTCGCACAGAGATTTTTAGGATCAAGCTTTACACGTGACAGGTAGCAAATGACTTGGTTGTATTCGGTGACGTACAGAAAGTGTCACCTGGACAGAATATACGGTTTGGAGTGAGTGTGCTGAACTGTGACACACAGAAAGGTTACACGCAGCTGTGTGAAATGGATTTGTATCACTCAGCTAAAACAACAAAAAAACTAATTTTTTTTCTATATTTTGTTTTAATATTTTTTTTTAGTTTTGTTTTTTTGGGAACGTGACGTGCAGAAACTATCGTACAGCTGACTGACACCCTAATGACGGTGGCTATTTAGACTGCGACCCAGACAAATGTCGCACAGAGATTTTTAGGATCAAGCGTTACACGTGACAGGTAGCAAATGACTTGGTTGTATTCGGTGACGTACAGAAAGTGTCACCCGGACAGAATATACGGTTTGGAGTGAGTGTGCTGAACTGTGACACACAGAAAGGTTACACGCAGCTGTGTGAAATGGATTTGTATCACTCAGCTAAAAGAACAAAAAAACTAATTTTTTTTTCTATATTTTGTTTTAATATTTTTTTTTTAGTTTTGTTTTTTTGGGAACGTGACGTGCAGAAACTATCGTACAGCTGACTGACACCCTAATGACGGTGGCTATTTAGACTGCGACCCAGACAAATGTCGCACAGAGATTTTTAAGATCAAGCTTTACACGTGACAGGTAGCAAATGACTTGGTTGTATTCGGTGACGTACAGAAAGTGTCACCTGGACAGAATATACGATTTGGAGCGAGTATGCTGAACTGTGACACACAGGAAGGTTACACGCAGCTGTGTGAAATGGATTTGTATCACTCAGCTAAAACAACAAAAAACTAATTTTTTTTCTATATTTTGTTTTAATATTTTTTTTTAGTTTTGTTTTTTTGGGAACGTGACGTGCAGAAACTATCGTACAGCTGACTGACACCCTAATGACGGTGGCTATTTAGACTGCGACCCAGACAAATGTCGCACAGAGATTTTTAGGATCAAGCTTTACACGTGACAGGTAGCAAATGACTTGGTTGTATTCGGTGACGTACAGAAAGTGTCACCTGGACAGAATATACGGTTTGGAGTGAGTGTGCTGAACTGTGACACACAGAAAGGTTACACGCAGCTGTGTGAAATGGATTTGTATCACTCAGCTAAAACAACAAAAAAAACTAATTTTTTTTGGTATATTTTGTTTTGGATTTTTGTTTTTTTGGGAACGTGACGTGCAGAAACTATCGTAGAGCTAACTGACACCCTACTGACGGTAGCTATTTAGACTGCGACCCAGACAAATGTCGCACAGAGATTTTTGGGATTAAGCCATACACGTGACAGGCAGCAAATGACTTGGTTGTATTCGGTGACATACAGAAAGTGTCACCTGGACAGAAAATAGTGAGTGTACTGAACTGTGACACACAGAATGGTTCCACACTGCTGTGTGCAATGGAATTTGTATTACTGAGATATAACATAAAAAAATAAAAGGGGGTTATACATGGCGATAGCTGCACTACTAGTGCCAGCCAGCCAAGTGACAAAAAAAAAATGTCTTCTAGCCCTTAGAAGGGCTGTTGGGTTCTTTGTGGGTGATCCCTGCCTAACAGAGAACTAAATGCAGGCACTAACACTGTCCCTGAAAGGCAGCAGCTCTATCCCTAACGACATCCAGATGGCATCTGAGCCGAGCACCGCGGCCAGTCGGTAGTATATTCCAGGGTCACCTGATCAGGCCAGCCAACCCCTGCTATCGACATGTAAGGGCCCCACGTGATGCTGGGTGTACCGCAGAGTCTCCTGGCTTGTGATTGGCTGTGTTTTTAGGCGCCTAAAAAGCACAATGCGGAAGTTGCCATTTCCTCGAGCATGGCGAGATACTCGTCCGAGCAGCGAGCACTTACGAGTACCCTAATACTCGAACGAGCACCAAGCTCGGACGAGTATGCTCGCTCATCTCTATTGCTTACTATAGATTTCCCAGGCACATCTGATGGAAGATTGTTCTAAGCCTCAACTACTCTTTCAGTGTTAAAATATTTCCTTATATTGGTTTTGATCTTCCACCCTACCATCTTTTTGTAGGTGTGGTCTCCAGAACTGGACACAGTAGTACAGATATGGTCTCACTATGCTGTATAAAAAAACAGGATAGCAATGTCTCTCTTGCTCTCTGCTTGCCCACACTGTGTACTCATTTTGAAGCTGTCTGATATCAGGACCCCTAGATCCTTCTCTTCTGAAATCTTAGCTGCTAATATGATAGTCTGATAGAGAGTTCCTTCTCCCCAAGTGATTTATTTTTTATTTGGACACATTGAACTGCAAATTCTATTGTTTGGACTATTTATCCAGAGTATCAACATTTTCTTCCAGATTAAAAATCCCTCCACAAATAGCTACCTTATTACATACTTTTGTGTCATCTGCAAACAGGCAAACCTTGCCTACCAAACCTTCTCCTATATTCACCTACAAAAATGTTAAAAAGAATAAGACCCAGGACAGATCTTTGAGGTACACCACTCATAACTTTCCTCAGAATGCATACCATTAACAACATCCTGATATCTGTTCATTAGCCCACTGCGAATCCACCAAGGTATCCAGGGATTAAGTCCAATTTTCAATAGTTTATCTAGCAGCTCTTTATGTATGTGGCACTGTATTAAAGGTTTTGCTGAAATCCAGGTAGACAATGTCCTCGTTGCCACCGTCATCCAACACTTTGATGACATAGTCAAAGAAATCAATAAGATTAGTTTGACATGATCTACCCTCAGTGAAGCCATGTTGTTTTAGATTTTGGAGTTTTGGAGTTGTTAGTTTTTAGGTGGTCAACTATCTTCTTTTTCAGGAGGGTTTCCATTATGGTGAACAAAATGTAGCTGCTAACCCAATGCAAACCTTATTTGCATAAAAATAAAATGAAACATTTCTCAGGATTAGCAAGCTGGATTTTTACAAGATAAGTATGGTTATGTGTCGGGGAACCTACTCTACATGGTGGTATGCTTAATCTGAAACCAATTTTGAAGGTAACAGGCTTCATTTAAAAAAGAAATTACAAGGCATTAACATGTTACACATATTGAGTATTTAGTGATTGGTGAACAGCATAAAAAATGCAAAAAAAAAACAATGGCTAAATAATAAAATGAATGTAAATGAAATGATAGTTTGTATGTTTTTATATGCACTTGCTAATTTATCAAATGTATGTTACCAAAAAGTAGAGGACAAATGACAGGAAGTATTACTGAATGATCAGACTACGCAGAGTTTGTTTGTAGTCTGTTTATGTGAAGACATAAACCGTACGTCTGCATAGATATTATACACACAATGGTAGGACTTTTTCGTCCAAGATAATTTGCAGAATTGTGTCATCTTTCATTTCAGATGAGTTGGGGCAATACAAAACATGGTTGTGAAGGTGGACATAGCTTTTAACCCCCCACGTTCCTATAGCCACAACTGATTTATTTTTCAGTTCACATAGCCACATAAGGGCTTATTTTTTGCAAGACAAGATGCATTTTTTAATGCCAACATTTAATTTACCATGTTTTGTATTGGAAAACGGGAAAATAATTCTTTGTGGGGTAACATTGAAAATGACATGATGTCCTTATTCTGTGGCTCAATACGATTGCGGCGATACCAAACTTGTATAGTTTTTATTTTGTTTAATAACTTTTTTATATTTTGGTCTGCAGCTCTCTGTATGAAGGCTAGTTTTTTTGCGTAACAAACTAGTTTTTATTGGTACCATTTATGTGGCATGTACGACTTTTTGATCACTGTTATTCAAATTTTTACAGCGTTCACCATACACTAACTTTTTAAAAATATTTTAGTTAGCTATGCATCTTGCATAGTTCAGCAGGGAGCTTACAACGGCAGCCATGGAACGCTTCAGCAGTGTTCAGGCTTCCACGGTAGCCGATCGGAGCCCCGAAGTTTCACTACAGGGGCTCCGATCAAAAGGCAGAGGGAGCCGCATCTCTTTGCCTAACTCCACAGATGCCATGATCAATATTGATTGATTCAATCTGAAGGGTTGAATGATGGGGTGCAGCAGGATCGCTGTTCCCTGTCATTGTGGCTGGGTGCCTGCTGTATGATACAGCCGACACCCACTGCATATGGAGAGGGCTCACCACTGCAACCCGCTCCATACAAATGGGGGCACATAATGCTATACATATATGGCATTATGCGATAAGGGGTTAAAACAATGTGTGTCTAGAAATAAACACAGTAAGGTAGTCCGGCATAGTGATCTTGTAGGTAAACTCACACACCTTTGTGGAATTTAATTTGCCATTCTAAGCATTCTCTTGTCAAATCTTAATGGTATAATCATAAACAGTGAATGAAATTGAAGTATACGCTGTTCCTACAAGCTCTAAGTGTTCTCATTAGATGAAAGACAGCATCATTAACTTTCAGATTGGCCTAAAATACCTACAAAGAAATAACAGGAAATCAATATTAAACACACAGTATGTTCTTAACACTTTACAAACAGTTATGGAGAGGCCAACATTCCTAAATCAAAATGTATTGTTGTATCTATTGGCAAAATAATCATGATATAATAATGTAAGCAAGAAGTGCAAAGTGCTGTTCAATTAATTTTTCCCAGTAGTATTTAACATGTACTCACTCCTGGCATTTACCCCTTAAAAGGCAAAACAGCTTCCTGCTGTGTAGGTAATGCCAGTGTCACAAGCTCACCATTCCTACTGCCATGCTAAAATGTCTTTGGTATTTTTTCCTTAAATGGACACACACTGGTATCAGAATTGATGGTTAGATATAACTGATTCATTTGCAATATTTTGCAATAAATCTTGACAAACTCTATTTTGCCCTTAAAAAGCAATACAACCTGACATAACAGATCTTAAAGCCAGTGCCAAGCATGCAATACTTGGTGATCTAAAATCATTATACACAGTATTGGCTTGTGCTTTTGTTTCCATTCAGTGTTTCCAAGGACAGGAAACTCAAACTATATAGAGTACATTGCACAAGATGAGCACTTAATGTCCTTTGTATTAAAAGCATTGTTCACTCCCGAGGGCCTTTTGGGTAGACCCTGAAGAGAGAATCTTACTTCCCTGATCCTTGCCTCTGGGTTCCGGCTCCTTCGCTCCCCTCCACCTCTGCAGATCTCCGGTCTTTCCGCGTCAACATTTGTTTGACACGGGTGGCCGCTGCATCCATTGACTGGCCACAGTGGTAATGTGTCCCCCATTTATCATGTCACTGGGTCACGTGATGCATGGGGACCACATCACCTCTGCAGCCAGTGATTGGAACCGCGTCAAACTGGATGTTGACTTGGGGAGACCAGAGAGATGTGAGGCAGCGAAGAAGCTGCAACGCAGCCGTCGGGATCAGGTAAGTATGATTCTCTCCACAGGAAAACTATGCTGGGGGAGTCTGCCGGAAAGGCCCCTTCGGGTGATCAACCCCTTTAACTATATTTTTGAACCATAGAAACTCCCTTTAAATATGGTCCTCATGGTCTCTTTTAATTTAAAAGGGTAATTTATAAGGCTACTGGCTTGTAAAAATTATGGGGGTCATTTATCAAATCAGTTTTGTGGCTCATAAAAAAGTCACAAGTCATGGCAACTGTAACTGCAACTGATATTTGCTCAATTTTTGCGACATTTGGTGTTACTTGGCACTTTTCAAACCGCTTTATTACTTACGTGTTTATCACTCTTCCTTACCAGGCCAATTTTTCAGTTGTAGCCTATCTAACTGCAAATAACTGATTAATTTCTGAGCCAATCTACATGTATTTGACACTTTAGAGCTTTCTTTTATGCTATTAGATAATGGATATAATATTTGAAAAATATATACCATATTTCTCACCATATAAGATGCACTGGCCCATAAGATGCACATAAGTTTTAGAGGAGGACAATAAGAAAAAAATATTTTTCATTAGACCTCAGGTCTGACCACCAATCAGATCCTCAATGTTATTCAGACCTCAGCTGACAGCCCCAATAAGACCCCCAATGTTAATAAGACCCTAATAAGCCCTCAGATCAGAACCCCAACTCAGAACCCAATGTGAATGACCCCATTGTTAGACCCCAATCAAACCTCAGATAAGCACCCCATGCCTCTCATCAGCCCCCATATGCCTGTGATCAACCCCCATATGCCTCTCATCAGCCCCCATATGCCTCTTATCAACCCCCATTGCCTTTCATCAGCCCCCAGCAGCCTTTCATCAGCCCCTTATCAACCCCCATTGCTTCACATCAGCCCCTCATCATACCCCATTGCCTCAGATCAGCACCTCATCAGCCCCCATTGCCTCAGATCAGGTCACATTGCCTCAGATCAGCCCCCAGCAGCCCCCATTGCCTCAAATCAGCTCCCAGCAGCCCCCATTGTCTCATGCTTAATAAATTTAAAAAAAGCACTTACCTCTCCTGCTCCGGATGCTGCTGTCGACTGTGCTGTGAACCGGCACACACAGCGTGAGGTCACAGAGCACCCTCACGCTATGCGCAGCCACTGCACAGCCGAGGCCCAGAAAGCAGTGAGTATAGAGCCTTCACCGCTTCCCAGTCCTCTGGTACTAATGAGAACTTCCATAATGGTAGCACTCATTAGTATTCGCCCAATAAGACGCTGGAAAAAAAATTATATTTTTCCTTTCTTATCAATTTTTTTCTAACAAGAGGTTCCAAGACAAAGCTTTTCTAAAAACAATTACCATATGCTTGTACCCTGAAAATGGATACTATTTATGTCATTTATCTGCTGGCTGGGCTTGCCGCAAAACTTCAAAAGACTAGAGCACATTTTGGCAACCTATTTTTCTATTGCTGGTTCTATGGCACCATATTGTTGTTTTTGACTTTTTTATGTTGTTATCCTATGGGTTTTTTTTTCATTTTTTTTTATAAATGAAAAAATATGTGTGTGTTATATATATTTTACACAGAAAAAAAACCCTGCCATACAAAATATAGCTAAAACAAATTCCCAGATTTTTAAAATAAAAAAAATGTATGTATATTTGTATATTTTCACATAGAAATTCTACTATACTAATGCTAAAACTAATAAATATATTTCCCATTCATGTACTGAAGTAGAGCCCTGGTATCTATGTTTGTGTTTAAATGCTCACAGCTTATTTTCATCCTGCAGATCTTGCACGTGGCAGTGGTTTTCTGTGATGACCTTTTGTAGAAAAACTACGGGACATACGGGACATACTCGCAGAGAGCTAGCAGCAGCTGAGCTTAGCCTAGTCTGGCATGTTTTGAGCCTGCGCCCACAGTATCAGTGACATCACTGGTTCCTGAGCTGACCACAATAGAAGCAGTTCTGGCCCTGGCAGTTTTTTTTGGAGGTTTTGTCCATATGTTGCCTCTGCTCTCTATTGCTGCTGTGTCCACCAGCCTCCTCCTATGATGTCACCTCCTCCTTAGCACCTCAAGTCGTCTCTCTGGTCCTGTCCAACACACAATCATCATTATAGTCCTCACCATTCCAGCCACTTTTATCAAACTCAAAAAGAAACACAATACGGGGAATCTCCCCCTTACCAGCTCCATCAGAGAACCACAATGTCCACAAAGCTGTCGGCGTGTCACGGTGGGCAGAGACTGTTGGATCCAAATGTGAAAAGAACCAGCACTGACGTATTCCAAACTGGTCACTTTATTAGAATGAACACTCAAGCAATAAAAAACATCACCTTTTGACGCGTTTCAGGCACCCAGGTCCTTTGTCAAAAGAATGGCATAATCATGAAAAACTGAAGTTTTCCAACATGTATTTTAACTTCAGTTTTTCATGATTATGCCATTCTTTTGACAAAGGGCCTGGGTGCCCAAAACTCATCAAGAAGGTGATGTTTTTTATTGCTTGATTGTTTTTTCTAATAAGGTGACCAGTTTGGAATATGGCAGTGCTGGTTCTTTTCACACTTTTATCAGACTGTGATATGCATTGTGGGCTGTTTGCCCCCTTATGATTCTCTCCTCTGTATTTGGCCCAAGTGCTGTTGTCACCATGGCTACCGCTGCCCCTACTTCCGCCACCATGTCTACAAGTACCACTACTACTACCACCAACAATATCAACACAGATATGCATGGGGCCTTCACCTCTGCCTGAACCTCCTCCTAATGGCAGTCCAAATGATGACATTTCTCTCACAAGTCATTAACAGAAGGACTATCTTGAGTATCTTCCATAGCACATGGGATGTTGTTGCCTATTCTTAGGAAAAAAGAAGGCATCCCACTAGGAGGGGCAGTGAAGACAGAGATGATGCAAATGAAAAATGCTTCTGTGGGGCTGCAATGAGGCGGAGCACAGTGTCAGACTTAGAGGTGACATTCATATAATCCTGCAAAAATTTGTAAAAAAAAAAAACCCAAAAAGATACAAAAAAGTCCCAGGAGACCTCATTGTCATATACCAATTTTCATGGTAATTGGAGCCTGTTTGATTCACTTACAATCGATTGGACCACAAATCAAAATAAAAAAAAAAGGATGAATTGGACACAAAATGAATTTCAAGAAGTTTGCTCATGTCTAGCTTATGATACATGTAAGACATGTCTGACATTCTTGACAGACTCCATGGAGATTGTATTGGAGGGTTTGCCTATAGAATATAGTACTTGCGCACTATAACACATATCATCAAGCAATAAGTACATTTCAAAACATGCAAATGCACTGTTGTAACTCAACATTTTCTACTTCTTGAATTAAGGACAATTGTAGCAATCAAGTTATTATGAAACAAAATGTAGTCATAGCATAACAACTCTCTAAGCAATGGATATTACGTCAGAGAACTATATAAAAGGCATGGATGGTGTCCCCCTGTCTAACAAGATGATGTCATTTCAAGAGCTTCAAAGTACCTTCTAATGAGGCAGATAATTTAACATGTAACTTCAGAGAAATCTTAATTACAAATCGTTTTTGTATTTCCGTAGATATTTAGTAACTATGTTGAAAGATTGTGTGTATGTTCCTTACAATAACAGTGCATAATCCATGTATAAAATTCCATGTGTAATCCAGGCTTTTCTTGTGCCACTATAACAACATTTTCTAAGTATTAGCTTGAATGTTACAAAGTAGTTTTCAGCTAATTGATATTGGTCAATATAAAGTAATATGAATCATGAACTTTTTATTAAACATTTTAAAGGACTCCATCAGCGAATGGGCCCATTGTCAGCTGACTCTGTATCTTTAGTCTGTAGCGGAAACCTGTGAAATCCACCTTAAAGCCATATATATTAACAGGCATATTTTTTTTCAAGGATATATTACTGAGTTTGCTCTCATGATAAAGAAGGTGAAAACTGCTGCAAAATCCTGAAAAAAACTTTTAAACTGGCACTTTTTACTGGCACATTATTGGGTGGCACTATGGGGGTATCTACTGAGTCCACAACGAAGGTGTATTTTATATGGGGGATCTGTATAGGGGCATTTTATGTTATATTTATATATTTTAATATGCACTTTGCGTGAATCAGTCAGCGCCAACCAGCAAACGCCAACCTCCCCCGGTCTTTGGTGTAAAAAATGTTGGGGAACACTGATTTAAGAGACCCAGCAGGTGTAAGGAAACATATTTTAAAGCAACTTTCCATTGGAAAAAAGAATACCAGTATACCCTAAGCCAATGAATGAGAGGCTTCTTTGAAATTGTGATTTTTTAACATCTGGGAGGCTGAATTAGAAAGAGACCATGTTTTCTTGGCTGTAAATGAACTAAAAGAAAATTGGATAATACTATATAATATAAATGTAACTTGATGCAAAAAGCATAGTTGGACAGTAACCATTTTTTGGCTCTCCACTTTGGCTCTCCATCTCTCTCAGAGATGAGCGAACTTTTTGAGTTTCAGTTTGGTTCCAGTTAGCCAAATTTCTGAACAAGTTCAGTTAGGAACCAAATCAATTGTACCTAGAGATAAGCAAATCATCCAAAATTCTCTTCGCCAAATATTCGTCGAACTTTTCATAATATTCGTACCTTCGACGAATCTATTCGGCGAATCTGCGTACAAATCATACGTTATTATGTGGTGTTTTGCGAACATTTATGCACTAATAACGAATGTTTCATATTGTAAAGGTACGCAACTTCTTTGAACACGTATGCATAAGCATACAAATTGCGTACGAATCCTCAGCGTACTATTGTCTAGCGATTGCGTAATACGCAGGCACGCACGACGCTAGGCCGCGGCGTGCACTCCTCAGAGGCAGAGCGAAGTTTGGAAAATGGCATTCAGGCGATCCTCAGCATTTAGCTCTGGAGAGCTGAAATACATGATCCGGCTGATGGACCGCGAGGATTACGATGGCACACACCGCCACCTGAACCAGCATAAAAAGGAGGTGGTCCAGCAGGTGATCCGAGGCTTGCGCCATCGTTTCGACAATGTGCGGACCCCGGGCCAGATCCAGCGGAAATGGTCCAATCTGAAATTTAAGTGCCCAGAGCGGCTTACTGAGATCCATGCAACGATACGGCAGGGTGAGTAAAATATTTGAAAAGTAAAAACATGTTAAAAAATTAGTGTACTGTATTGTATATATAACAGTGGGTGCTAATAATGAAAACCGTATAGAAGGATAACGTGGGCGTGCGTAGTGCGCTGCAGCAATTTTCTTCCATGCTAGGCCACGCCTCTAATTCCATCAAAACAAGTGAAGGTATTCTCAGATACTTGCCCCTTCCCAGTAATTTGCCTTAGGCTACTTTCACATATGTGGTGGTGATCCTGCAGGCTGTTCTGCAGTATTTGTCCTGCCAATTCCCGGCGTTCTTGCTGAATAGCGGCCGGATCAGCGCCGTCCCCCATTATTGTTAATTGTGCTGGCCGTTCTCCCGTTTGTGTCAGGCAACTGCGCTAGTGTGAAAGAAAGTACCCTTAGATATATGCCCCTTCATAGTTAACACTTCTTCCTCCTACACACAGACGTGCTCATGCTGCAGCTAATGTGAGTGGGCAATATAAAAAATATTCCCACCGTGTTAATGATATTAAGAAATTTATTGCGAAATTTATTGCGATAACGATATCTATGGTGATAAATACCTATTTAGAAGAAAAAAATGGATATGGCCCCCCTCTCACCCATAATATCTTCATAGTAGTATACAGTGTTAGTATTAAAAAGAGTGATCATAACAATTGTGTACGGATTTGTGTTGCAAAGCACCGTCAACGACAGCGTCACCACGGTCACTGTCACCGTCGAGGCAGGACAGTCCCTGCAGTACCTTCAGCTTCTAGTAAGTGTAAACATATTTAATTTATTTTTAATCCAACCTACGTGGGAGTGCAGCTGCAGTGACATAAGAGCACTAGTGGTTAGGAATGGGATCCAGCCCCAAACTATTCCCATGTATCAGAAGTTACAACTGTTCATTAGAGTTGAATGTAATGCCATTATTTAATGATTTTTGTCAGCTGCTGCACCACAGAGGAGCCCCTTTCACCCTCCTCCAACCCAGCGAGAGAGGACCCCACCTGCCCCTCCAACACCACTAACCCAACTTCCTGAGGTAGAAGGTAGGTAAAATAAAAAGTGTAATGGGTGGACATTCTGTCTTCAAAATATAAGCTAAATTTATGTTTTATCTTTTGTAGCTCCAACCGTCAGGGAGTTTTCCCCTGGACTATGGGAAGACCACACAATATTGGTGTCCAGTAAGTACAAACCTCAAACTGACCATGTGTGGCCTTCTCAGTGAGCAGTTCAAAGAAAAAAAAGCTCAGTACAGATACATGTCACTGAATAACTCGTTCCAGTACATGTATCAAATATAATAATGACATGCAATTGCTAAAGTTTTCTCATCCAGGTGCTGGTTTGAAAGTTTAGAATTTTTTTCGTGGGACAACCACTTTAACTCGATCATACTAATTATATTACTGTTTCCACCCCTACAGATATCCCCACTGCCTTTGAATTGGAGGCAGCCTTATGCCAATTTGAGACTAGGCTCCATGCTGCCTCCCTGCTTATTTGCGGCCTGCAGCTGAAGCTGAGAGAAATGCGGACATGATGGCCAGATGTCGGCAAAGGCCGGCATAACCTTTTTTTTGTCCTTTCTTTTGTTTATTATATATTATTTATTATTTGTCAAAGTTATTATTTATTAGAAAAATTATTCTTGTAAAACCTGTGTTTTGAGTGTTTTTGTCCAAAGGCCATTTTCCTGGATTAATGAACACAGCGGTGTCTGCCGGCCAAAGTATTAATAAATTACGCACACTCCGGTTCACTGATTACAATTTACCGTAAAAGAAAAAGGCTTGGCTTGTTTGGACAACAAGCCTGTACATTTTACCTTGTAAACATAAGAAGTAAAAATTATATATGGGCTTTTCATGGGTGCCCCGGCCAGTAGAAGTAGGGGACGGGGTATATCAGCAGAGAGTGATTAGTAAATACAACAAACTGTGGTGGAGTATAACAATCTCTGCTAATGTAACTTGTAACGGGAGGCGGAGGTAACAACAGTGTAACAATTTTATTTTTTTATTCCATTAAAAAAAAAAAAAAAAATATATATATATATATATATATATATAATATTTTTTTTTTGGGGGGGGGAGAGAGTAAAGGCTCCAAAACAAATTTAAGAATACTAAATAGAACTAATATAACAGTGTATAACAACAGCTACTCGCCTGCTAAGCGCTAATGTAGAAAACGTAGGCGGAGGTAGGCAACAGTTTTTGGTTTTTAAAAGGGTTTTGGTTTGGAGACTTCGGGTTCGTACAGCCCATGACATGACACAAGACGTTTGGCATGTAACGTTATGGGCCGGCTGACTGCAACAGTGGGAAGACACTTGGACTATTTTGGCCTGCAAGGTCTGATCTAATCACCTGCCTCAGCAATTGGAGTATGAAATTCGGAGGTAATCCAGCCTGTATTCATTTTTAAAGACCCTTTCTTAGTATTTCCCTTTCACCTCCCAGGGGGATTTTTATTGGGTCAAGGTATAGACCATAAAACAAAATAAGCGTTTGGTATGGGTCAGTGTTCTATAAAACATGAATAAGTTAGGTATGTACATTCAATGTTAGAGGATTAAATGCGCCAACAAAAAGAAGTCAGATATGTCATCTTCTGCACAGGGAAAAAGTTGATGTTGCTTTAATCCAAGAGACTCATTTTCGCTGTCACATCAGTTATATAATCAATGGTTCCATAACCCCTCGCCGCATTCTGCGACGAAAGGGTTTAGTGTAGCTTTTCATCGCAATACCTCTTTCCTCCATCATGCAACTATGATGGATGAGGAGGGTAGGTATATATTTATTAAAGGCACCATTGGACTACAGCTGTTCACTATTGGGAATATTTATGCTCCCAATAGTGGACAAGCGACATAGATTGACACAATGATCGCTAAATTTGTTGAGTTTGCTGAAGGAATGATTATGCTGGGAGGTGACTTTAACATAGCACTGGTCCCGGGTTTATATATTTCTACCGGGTCTTCTGCTATGTCCTTGTCATCCCTACGCAAGGTCCGGAATGCTCTGTCAGCTCACAATTTAGTAGATGTGCGGCGAGCTATGTACTCTACCGAAAAGGATTATTCTTATTACTCAGTGGTGCATCATTCATATCAAAGACCTGATTATTTGTTTTTGCAACCATACTGTCTACAATATTGCACTTCCTCCCATATAGGAAATATATTATTATCTGACCTTGCTCCAGTCTTTTTTTCAATAGTTATATCGAAGGCACAGAAAACAGAATATAGCTGGCGCTTAAATGAAACCTTACTAACAGGGGAGCAAATTCCTAAATTAGGCGAACAACTGGAAGAATACTTTCGCTTAAATGAATCTCCAGAGATTTCTGAAATGATATTGTGGGACGCCCATAAATCTGTTATGAGGGGCCACTTAATTGCTTTGGGTTCATATGTCAAGAGACAGCGCCAGGCAAAGATCTGTGATCTTTTACAGCAGATCTCTGCTTTAGAGGTAGTGCATAAGAGAGCTCAAACAGCGGAGGTTCTTGCGCGCCTGGACACCCTCAGGTCAGAATTAAAAAATATATTAAATATTAAAACTGCAAAGCTATTTCTAAATACTCAGTATAAATATTGTGCCCATGGAAACAAATAAAAAAGAGGAAAGCTGCATACTTTATATCTTGCATAAAATCAACTGATTCTGCTGAACATCGCAAGACGGAAGTAATAGCGAAACAATTCAGGGATTATTATAAAAACTTATACAATAGAATCTTATGTATCCATGAATGGCTTAAAACGTTAAAATTAACCTTACTAAGACCTGAGCAAACTTCAAAAATGTCTCTCCCGTTTTCTTTATTGGAACTGGAGATGGTATTAAAAGAATCGCCAAATAATAAAAGCCCAGGACCGGATGGTATTTCTATGTTTTATTATAAAACCTTTAAAAATATACTTATGCCTCGCTTATTAACAGTTTGTAACGCAGTATTAGATGGAGTGCCATTCACGAAGACCATGCTAGAGGCCAAAATTACTATAATCCCTGAACCAAACAAGGATCATACTTTATGTGCAAATTATAGGCCAATATCGCTTCTAAATAATTATCTCAAACTGTGTGCAAAAATGTTAGCGAATAGACTTAAAAGTTTTATGTCAGATCTTATTTCCCCAGAACAGGTGGGATTTATTCCCGGTAGAGAAGGAAAAAATATGCAATATGCAAAAAGCACCAACTTACCTTTAGCCCTATTAAATATGGATGCAGAAAAGGCATTCTATAGGGTAGACTGGCTATTTATGTTTCAAGTACTTGAAGTACTTGGCTTTCCTCAGTCATACATCAAATGTGTGACGGCTATTTATAAACACCCAGCGGCAAGGGTCTTAGTGAATGGCACTCTCTCTTCCTCTTTTGAAATCTCTAACGGGACCCATCAGGGTTGCCCGTTATCTCCGTTACTTTTTGTTTTAGCGCTGGAACCACTTTTGCAGTCTTTTAGGATATCTGAGAAGATAAAAGGGGTACATATGGGACAAGTGGAACATCAACTGGCGGCTTTTGCAGATTACATCTTATTATTTGTGGCCAACCCAGCAGAGGCTTTTCCAAATATCATGACTACTCTTCAGATATACAGCCAATTTTCAAACTTCTCTGTAAATATGACCAAATCGACCGTACTTAAGGCCCTTTTAGACGGGCGGATTATTCTCCCTGGCCGAGCGCCGATCAGCGATATCGGCGCTCGGGCAGGGAGCCTTTACACGGCCCGACGAATCGAGCGCCGGGCCGCACGAGTGATCGCTGTATCGCTCGTGCGGCCGGGAAGCTCCATACTGTCAGGCGCACATCGCCTGTTTACACAGGGCGATGTGCGCCCGACAGATTGGATCTTTTGGTTTCTACAAAAGATCCAATCAGCCGACGAACGAGCGTTTTGCTCGTTCGTCGGCTGATTAGGGCCACTTTTACACGGGCCGATTATCGGCACTAGCGTTCCTAGGAACGATTTTCCGGCCGATAATCGGCCCGTGTAAAAGGACCTTTAACGTCTCGTTGACACATGGTTTACAAAGTAAACTTCAACAAATTACACCATTCCAATGGACTAATCAAGCAATTATGTTTTTAGGTGTCAATTTAACTACAGATTTTACATCTCTGTTTACGGCCAATTTCCAAGATTTACCAAAAGTATTGGAGGATCTGTTGAAGATATGGGATACATCTCGGGTCTCCTGGTTTGGCCGTCGAACTTTAATTAAAACATGTCTGCTCCCTAAGGTTTTATATTATTTACAGGTTTTACCAATCCCAATTCCGAGAACCTTTTTCAAACGTGTACAAGGAGTATTCTCCTCCTTTCTTTGGGGGGGTGGGGTATTAAATCAAGATTATCGCATAAATATGTGATTCAAGCCCCCAAAAGAGGAGGATTGGGAATACCAGATTTGTATAATGACCACAAGGCAATTATTTATGTGAGATGTTTGGAATGGCTTAGGTCCCCCAAAGAACCGGTTAGATATATCTTTGGAACAAGCCCTGTCAAATGTTCCTTTGAGATCGCTAATATTTTTTGATGGCCCAACACTTCGTACCATGTTGTCCACTTCCAGTACATTAACACATTATACAGCTAAATTCTGGATAGAATCACAGGCATTATTCAATTTGGCCCCTCACTACATGTCTCTTATGCAGATAAGTGACATTTTATGTAGATCCGCATTGACCTTTTGGTCAACACTATCTAACAGTGCTAAATCACTGAAAGTACCCCTTATTATGACTCTTTGTCAGGATGAAGATATCCCTTCGTTAGAGAGATTAAGAAATAATCCTCTAACATCAAATCTCTCTATATTCCAACTAGGGCATATTACCCTGTTTCTTAAGAATAATAAATCAGCTCTCAAATCCCCGAAAGAATATTCAGTTTTTGAGACTTTAGCTTTACAGAACAGAGATCCAAGCAAAAAGATCTCTAAGTTATATAATAATTTGCTATGTAATGTAGCACCCCAAAAATATGACTTGATTTCTTCTTGGGAGCAAGAATTGCAGATTCATTTTACAGAACAGGAAATAGGTTTTCAATTGTCAAGTACAAGTAGGGTGTCCAGGTGCGTAAAACGGCAAGAAAATAATTATAAAATATCGACCTGCTGGTATTATACCCCAATGCGTCTCCATCAGATATTTCCAGAAATTGGAAGTCTGTGTTGGAGATGCAATACGGAAATCATGACTCATGGACATATTTGGTGGTCCTGCCATAAGATTGTAGGGTACTGGACTGAAATAAGCCAGGTGTTGTCTAATCTATGCAAAGTGAACATATCAGCTAATGTGAAAATGTGTTTATTTGTGTTATTTAAAGAATTTGACGGATCCAAATATACACAACAACTATGCCAAATTTTATTGGCTACAGCTCGCTTATTGAAAGCTACATGCTGGAAAAACAAACAAACCCACCAACAATCCAGCAATGGATAAACAGAGGAGATCAGATATATCGATTTGAGCAACTGTCCCATTGGGAAAAAAGAACATCGCATGAATTTGCGAAGATTTGGCAACCCTGGCAGAAATTTCATAGCTTTATAGGGTAATCATAAGGTGTCCATTCCTAATAGACCCTAATAGACCCTAATAGACTTAGTAGAATTAAGATGGACAAGAATAAAAATATACCTATGACTCAAGGAAGCTATAATAGAGCTTTCATTCAAATTTTCCCCCTCCCCTCCCCAATACCTCTGACTTACCCTATTTCCTACTCCCCCCCTCCATAATTGTATGTTGTACATGACATGTTTATAATATGTTTTATTTTTACTGCTGTATGATATAGAGTTAATACATGAGTCTCTAAAGTAATGTATTTCATATGCAGGAATTCTGTTAAATATTCCATGTTTATAATATGGACAGTACAACAACTGGAATAATATATGTTTTGGAAATCAATAAAAATAATTTTAAAAACATTTTTAAAAAAGGTGTTTTTTTGAACACTGCCAGGTGACTGTTTGGTCCTTTTGGGTGTCACTATCCCTCCAGCGGTGCTAAAAACCCTCTCTGACATGACACTTGAGGCTGGGCAGGAAAGAAGCCCTAGTGCATAGTGGGAAAGCTCCGGCCACTGTTGTATTCTGCCTGCCCAGAAGTCTAGGGGGTCTGAGAAGAGGCTTTGCGAGCCAGACAGATAAGCCTGAACCTGTTCGTTGAGGCGGGTGGTCTGGGCCTGCTCACTTGGCTGTGGCTGTTGGGAGGCAGAGAAAAATTGCTGCATCATACTCATTAGGCTTAACTGGCTGCTGCTGGTTGTGGCAGAAGGTGGATGACTCTGCTGGGCCTCCCTTTCAGAGAGGCTGGCAGCAGGCTGGGGCTGGCTGAAAGCTGTGGCAAAGTTACTACATAGCTTCTCCTGCAATGATGCTAATTTCTCCTCCCTTTCCTGGGGAGGAAAACAATAGCCCATGTTGGATTGATACCGCGGGTCCAGAAGCATCGCCAGCCAGTATTCGTCTGTCTGCCTTATTTTTAGGATACACCTGTCACTCCGTAAGCATGTGAGCATACAGCTCGCCATCCTGGCCAGCATGCCCGAGGAACCCGTTTTTTCCATCTCAGCCTCTCTCTGAGACACTTCAGTGTCCCTGAAAGTCTCATCATCGTCATCCTCCAGATCCTCCAGCTGTGTCTCCTCCTCCTCATCATCTTCATTAAAATCCTCCTCCTCCCCCTCCTCTACCTGAAGCTCCTCATCCTCCTCCTCCGCAAGGGAACTTTGTCGTTGGGGCTCCCCTACTGTGACAGCATGGCGTGCAGACGGATGGCCAGGATTTCCTTCCCGCATTGCCCCCTGCTGCATGAGCATGAGTGTATTTTCCAGCACAAATATTAGTGAAATTATGTTGTCCACACCGCAGCTGTCCCGGCTGACCAATTTAGTGGCTTCTTCAATGGGCGTTAGAACAGTGCATGCATCTCGGACCAGCTTCCACTGACGGAAATCAAAGCCGCACCTGCTCCCTATGGTCGAAGATTCTGGCTGCTGCTGGACAAAATCATTCACTGCTCTACGCTTCTCAAGGAGCCGCTGCAACATATGAAGCATGGAAGCAAGCAAGTGGTGTGGCGGAAGACCGTTTTGCCACTGCAGTTCTAGCAGAGCGTGGCGAGACACATAAGAATGGCTCAAATGAGTGCAAAGCTTCCGCGACTTTGCCTGCACTGTGCGCAGGCCAGTGAATGTTTTTAGAAATCTCTGCACCACTAGATTTAGGACATGTGCTATACAGGGAGCATGCGTGAATTGACCCAGGTTCAGCACTGCCACTATATTTGTCCTGTTGTCACTCACTACCTTGCCCACTTCCAGCTGGCGTGGATACAGCCAGCATGCTATTTGCTGCTTGATGTAATGCAGCAAGCGCTGGCCTGTGTGGCTGCTGCTGCCAAGACAAATTAACTCTAAGACTGCATGGCAGTGTTTCACCTGGCACATATGATATGAAGGAGGGGGGTAGCTCTCTGCCCTGATGCTCCAACAGGTGGACTGCCCATGGAGGTGGAAGCGGATAGTTTTTGGGTGGTCTGCTGCAATCCTGGCACGTGGAGGTGCCAACAGCAATTGGCCCAGTTGCTGGGGGTTCCTGCCTCGCTGCCACTAAATAAATTCAGCCAGTTGGGCAGTAAAGGACATGTACTGCCCCTGGCCATAAGCACTGCTCCAGGTGTCCACCGTGATGTGCACGGTGCTGCAGAGAGACAGCTGCAGGGAGTGTCCAATATTGTCTGCCACGTGGGAGTAAAGGGCGGGGATAGCTTTGTTTGAGAAGTAATGCCGGCTAGGGACCTGCCAGCGTGGCTGAGCGCAAGCCATTAGCTCCCTAAAAGCTGTGCAGTCAACCAATTGGTACGGCAGAGACTGCACAGCCAGCAACTTTGTCAGGTGACAATTCAGTTTGCGCACTGTTGGATTACTTGTGGCGTAAAACTGCTTCCTGGCCACACACTCGGCAATGGACGGCTGCCAAATGAGAGGAGGTGGAGAAATGAACGCAGTGGGCGATGAGGTGTATGTACTAGTTACGCCCCTGGATGCGTCCGGCCTGACGCGAGGGACCCCGGGAGAAGTAACCAGCTCTTCAGTATTAATGTGCTGCTCTAAATTGGCGGCATGACGCCGCTTCAGATGGTTCCACAGAGCAGTGGTCCCTACATTTGTGGATTTCCCATGGCTCAATTTCTGGTTACAGAAATTACACGTGGCTGTGCTGCTGTCCCCCGGCAGAGTGGTGAAATATTCCACACACCCCACATGCGCCCTCCACAGCTGGCCAAGCTTGTAGCCCTTGCACGCTTACACCCTGGTGCCGGCCCCACTATACTTGGGGTCTCGCTAGTTCCCAAGAAAGGCCTGGCCCTGGGCCTAACTCGCCTCTGCCCTCTGTTGCTGCCACTACTACCACCCTCCTCCTCAGAGATCAAACCCTCTTCACCAGCCCGATCCGCCTCCCAGGTCCTCCGGTCTAACACATCAGATTCATCATTAGACTCCTCCCCACCACTTTTTTTTTTGCAAATTAGGCTGTTCCCCACCAACCGCCAATTCCGGGCAGTCCAAACTCTCACTGCCCTCTAAGAAATCCTCAGGGAGGCTGTCCTCTATAACTGCTGGATTATGCGGTGGGGTTCGGTAGCTTTTTATAAATTGCAGAAGGGACACCACTAGGAGGGGGCACTGAAGCCCGAGAGGTGGCAGAAAATGATGGCTTTGCTGGAGTGGAATGGTGGTGCAGGAGGAACGCTCTGAGTCTGACCCCTGGCTGTGACTGAGATGAGCGTGCCATCCATTCCACTACCTCATTCACATTCTCCTCCACTACAATTTTGCTCCTTTGTGACTTAGTCTGATTGAACAGTGGCCAACTATTACGAATTACAGAAGTAGAAGCTCCGGCTACAGGTCCTTTGGCACTGCTGCCCTGCACCACCTTATTCTTTTTTTTGGAGCTCGAGGTCTGGCTGGAACTGGACCCCATTTGCTTATCAATTCCAGACATTTTTCACTTGACTGTGGCCCTGCAGCTGGTCTTTGTCTTTGTCTCTCCTGTCTCTCTCCCTGTTTCTCTCTATCTCTCTCCCTGTCTCTCTCCCTGCCTGATTAATTACTGGCCCTGCACTTGCCCTGCAGTATCCCTGATATGTGTAATATTGATTCCCCAGAACAATTACACCCTAATTATAGCAAAACAGGTCTCAGTCTTTAGGAACTTCACAGACAGTGCTTCTGCTCATCTCAGCAGTCGCAGCACAAGTGATGCATCACTGGCTTTCCGAGCCTGAGCCAATCAGAGCAAGCCCTGCCCACTAGGTCAGGTGACCGCTTTCTTCCCGGGCTTTTGCCGCACAAATAACGAACTAACAGTAAAAGTTTGCCAATTAACTGAATTCGTACGTATCAGCGTATAAACTAACTTATATGTAGCATTAGCATACAATTTATCGAACAAGTACGTAGCGAATGCAGGGAAAGCCTTGAGAACATTTTCGAATCTAATGAAGCGAGTCTCAAAAATCCGGATTCGCTTCGCAGCGGAAAATGTCCAAGATTCGTATCGAATCTATGAAGCGGTGAATAGATTCGCTCATCTCTAATTGTACCCAAACCAAAGTGGCTCCATTGCTCTGGAAATTGGCATATAACACCCTTTAGCCTCCTGAGATAAGATGTTATTATCTTTTTGTTAATTTTTGTATAAATGTTTGCTCTTTCTCTTACCCCTAGGTTCTTGAATGGAATGACAGCAATAGCAAAGACTGTTAGATAGCATTAACAAACAGCATGTTTAAAAACACATCACACAGTCACATGTGTTATGTTTTTTCATATTCCAAAGCTTCTAAAAATTGTCCCTTACCTAGGGCAGATGGTATTTAAACACACACACTCTTATGGGATTAAAAAAAGCAAAAATAAAACAATGTATTGTTTGGGGGGCCAGGCATGCAAAAATTATGCCTTGACAGGGTCAGAATAACTGCCCATATGACATGCACACGTGCTACTTGCCAGAAGAGAGAGTGGCTTTTTGGGACTAAGCCTTACAAAAATTATGGCATAATGGGGACCAAATGCACATACAAGTGTTAATTGTCAGAAGAAA
This sequence comes from Rhinella marina, assembly GCA_900303285.1. Classification (NCBI taxonomy): domain Eukaryota; kingdom Metazoa; phylum Chordata; class Amphibia; order Anura; family Bufonidae; genus Rhinella; species Rhinella marina. The sequence goes on along the minus strand of ONZH01006616.1, from coordinate 16,641 downwards.
AAGTGTCTCGTTCTGAATGAGCCTGGAAAAAAATCTTCTTTTTCATTGAGAGCAGCAGCAGTACAGTATGTATTTGAAAAGGATAGGGTCATTGAGGCATATGGCTGCAATAGTAGCGACAGCAGACTCAGCATGACATGGAACATACAAGGCAATAGATTGACAGTCTATAGGTAGCAGTAGTAGTATTGGTAGTAGTAGTAGTAGTGGCAGATGCATAGCATTGATAGTGGTGGCAGTAGGGGATAAGAAGCGAGGAGTAGCAGCAGCAGCAGCCATGTGATACATGTCAGGCAGGCAGACAGCAGTAGTAGTGGCAGTGGCATGATAATGGTAGGAGCAGCAGTAGCCTTATGGAACTTGTCTTCAGACAAGCCTACAACCTACAGTGACCCCGCTGCTATACCTGCAGAAAGTCCAGATCTATTCATCGGCGTCAAAACACACAGTAATGCCTGTAGATATGGCTTGGCGGCACAAGGGAGACCAGGAGAAAGAGAAAACTCTAGTTCTGGTAGGTGGCGGCCACCTTTGTGTGCCCACGTGATGGGGTGATGCCACTTCATGTGGTTCAATAGAGTTGTGGTGCCCATGTTTGTGTTTACCTGCCCACGGCTTATTTTACTCTTGTAGAGCTCATCACAGGGCAATGTTGCTGTCTTCCGGCAGAATGGAGAAAAACTGCCAGACGATTGATACTCACACAGAGCTAGAGGCAGCTGGGCTTACCTTAGCTCAGGCATCTTTTGTGCCTAATGCACCTTCGGTGCAGTGGCATCACTAGTTCCCAAAGCAGATCTGGCCTTAGCAGTTTTTTGGGAGGTTCTGGCCATACAACACTTCTGCTCTTTATTGCTGCCGCTGCCACCACCCTCCTCCTCTGGTATTACTTCCTCCGCAGCACCCTAATCTGGCTCACAGGTCCTGTCCAATGTTCTCACCATCCAAACCACTTTTATTATACTATGATAAATCATAGTAGGCTCCTTGGCACCCCCACAGATTTTGTATTTGCTGTGTATGTCACTGTCACTGCCCCACTGTCATTTCATGTGGCTACAGGTGCCACTATTACCACTACTAACAAAGCTAATCATGAGGTTCCCCCACCTTCTAAGGGACCTCCTCCTTAGGGCAGTCCAAATGCTGAATACTCTCACAAAAGTCATCAACAGGGAGATTTTCTTGACTATCTGCCATAGTACAGGGTAGGGCTTTGTTGCCTTTTCTTAGGAACAAAGAAGGCTCCCTACTAGGAAGGGGCACTGATGACAGAGAGGACGGCACTGAAAGGCTTCTCTTGGGATGCCAGGAGGAGGAGCAGAAGGAATGCTGTGACCTCTGGCTCCAAGGCATGATGTAAGACTCAGAAGCTACCTCCATGTCATTCTACTGCGACAGAGAGGAGGAGTGAGCTATCCAATCCACAAGCTCAGCTTTTTTCTCTAAAATGATAATGTTGCGCCTGATGAAGCCAGGGAGAACTGTGGGCTACTGCTACTAACTTCTGACTGGATAGCTAGTGCTGTTACTACCCACATTCTGTTTTTGGGAGGACAAGGCCTGACCCTAGACCTTCTGTTTGGAACTCTTCCGTATTCCAGACATTTGGCCTAATGTACACAGGGACACAAAATATGCAACAGTTTGCAAGTCTGTTTTCTGGAACTTAAAGACAGAGAGGTGCAATTAAATGTCCTTCTTTTTGTACAAACACACTTTGGGAATAACGTAGTATAGGCACTACTAAAAGATTTGGGCCTAATGTCTTATGAGCATTCAAAAATGTGCAGATTCAGGAAAAAAAGCTATATCTAGTATACAACACAAGTTGTCAAACTACTATGAGATAATTCCCCCCCACATCACCACCACCATAATTTGAAGTGTCATGAGATGCCCTGTCTCAGATTTTGAAGTACTATTTCAGATGTTTTCACTAAGATTTAAAATGGTATTGTCTGGATTGGAAAACACATGTACACATGAATTGTGCAGGGAAGGCAGTTTGATTTCTGTGCACTGTGTAATTTATGTTCAGCTTAGCTGGTCAAAAAAATGGCAATATTGCTTTTGGTACAATACAAACAGTTTAAAAAAATGCTAAACAGAACCAGATAACGCTATAGCTGTAAAATGCTTCTGCTACCATGCAACATGTTTAGAACAGATGGATATAATGAACTAAAAAAATGTATACTAATTGCTCAGCAGTCAGCTCTGGAACATAATACTAACTGAACTGGGAAAAAGCTGGCAATAAGCCTACAATAACTTCAGGTTTGGAAAAAAAACAGCTGTCTTTCTGTTTAAATAAAAAAAAACAACAAAATGTTCTTGCGAGTGGCTCTTTTGAGGTTCTGCAGCAGCTGCCACTGTATTATAAGGCAGGAACTGCAGCTAGATGGCACTGCCTGGCACACCCAGCCTTAGCTCCTCACTTCTCACTCCCTGGTTGAAAGCTTTCCCTGCCTTTCCCTATTCTACACAATTATTCTTCCTTCTAGACTTTCCCTAAACTGTTACTGACACTAGTATAGAAGCTTGAATGTGGCTGTACACTGTCCCTAAGATATTTTTCTGCCACAGAAAGCTTCATCCATTTACCTTCATTCACAGCCCAAAACAGAATGTTCTTCTAGTCGTTCTGCAAGTGGACCTCCCTGCCCGTTCCCCCACTGATTGGCTCATCCAGGCTGTCTGTCAACCTGTGAGCCAATCAGGGAAACCCCCCCCCCACACTTCCTCTTAGCGTCATGTGAGCATCCTTCTTCTTCTTCCCTCATGCTTCTTCCCACCATAATGTGCAGTAAAAGGGTGCTGTGTACTGTTTAACTGGAATTGTCCGAATTGAACCTGAAAAGCTTCGGGTTCGTCTTGCAGAAACAATTTTGGGAAGTTCATAGTGAACCAAGTTCATCACAAATGTATTCACTCAGCCCTTGGGTATTTCCATTTATCCCAAAACAGCTTACAGTTATGGTATTCTCATTTATCCCAAATTTCTTCAAGGAACTTATATTTAGGGTATTCCCATTTATCCCAAATTTCTCATAACAGTTTTCTCTGATGTAGGTAGATGTTAGAGATGAGTGAATCATCCAAAATTCACTTTGGCGAATAATCGACAAATTTCTGATTAGATTCGTTCTTAATACGAATTTATTCGGTCGAATTTGCTTTAAAAAATAATCGTTGTTTTGCGAACATTCCTACACAAATTACGAACATACAGTCAGCATTGTTAAAAGTACGCAATACGTAAGCATTAGCGTACAAAGTACGTACGAATCCTTAGCGTACTATTGACTTGCCATTGCATCATACGCACGAGTCTAGGCAGCGGCGTACAGTCTTTGGAGGTAGTCCATATGAGGTAGAAAAGTAAGGTGCTAGCTATCTGGCTAAGTGCATAATTTACTAAAAAACACCGTACAATAAGTGCATAATAGGACACATTGCAGTACCTGAAAAAGAATACTCACAATGGGCTAAAGTGCTTGAACGTTGCTGAACCTGTAACAACATTATTGCTAAAATACAGCAAAGACAATTATGCAAACATTTTAGTGCAATTTCACATTTGCAAGCATAAAAGGCTCAGATATACGTTTGAGTCTCTCCTCGTGGCTCCTTGCCATGATAAAACACTGGAACACAGTCCAAAATTTAATTGTAATCCACGTGAGGTCATTTTGTAATCCAAATAGGTAACGTGTAATCCCCATGGATAATATAAAATAGCAGCAAATAGAGAACCCTCTTTGCAAAGGGGGCTCCCAAATAACCTGAGAAGGGGGGGGGAATAGGCGCGCATCGGCGCAACTGGGAATTTTCAGCAGAATGGGGGGGGGGTCCTGACAAGCCATGTCCATCTGGGTGAGAGTCAAACAGGGGGCAATACAAACTAAACAAAACAAGTGCCAACTAGCTCTCACCCGTCAAGTGCAGTCCATGGTGTGGCTCCCATAGGTTCTTCTGAGGTGTCCTTTAAATCACTCAGCCAGTAGAAGGGTTCCTCAGATGAGGGACCTGAAGTCCTCTTTGCTTGAACTGCTGCTGAAGGACATAAGAGGACGCTCCTGCCTCTTGTAAGCCAAGCTGGCTGCCGTGGTGGAGCTCCACTGCCCTCTTCTGCCAGAAGTCGGACTTGACTGGGTCCGGGTGGTGGTCACGCTGGTGAGCCCTGCAGCCACTTGCACCTTTACTTTTCCGGATTCTCCTGCCAGGACAGCAGGGGTAAGGACTTCTGGCTGCAGCGGTTGAGGCAAGGTTGCACCCAGGGAAAAAGCCCCAGCTCCACTGGCTTCTGCTGGCTTCATCTTCCAGGGTAGTTGGTAATGGTGGATCACCGTGGACTGGAACGTAAACGATGAAGTCGTCAGCTGACCCAGCTGAAAGGACTGTGATGGTGGTGGCACTGGCAGTCCAGGGATCAGAGGCTCCGGCTGTGGCTTCTTCCTGAAACGGAGGGTGCCATCTGGTGACTCCTGAAGGCAGCGCACCGGTACTTCGCTTGGTGGTTCCTCCAGCCAAACTTCAGGTGGTGATGCAGGTACCAGGGGCTTTGATAATAACGTTCCCCCTTAGCAAAGGGGCCTTTCAGGGATGCCATGGGGGTGTATTCCACCTGATCCCCCACGTACAGGCTGTGATGGGGTTGGGGCAGGTACGGCCCACGAAGTACTCCTTGCCATCCTCGTCATCCGCCAGGAAGTCAGAGCCTCGCTTCACAGAAAACCACAGGACGATTCCCTTTCGCTGCTCCAGTGTAGGGTCTTCCGGCCTTGAATGGTCAAGTACTTGGATGACCCAGTCCTCCACTTCATTCTTGTAGTCCCATAGGGTCTGGGCGTGGGCGTATCTTCACTTTCCCGCTCTTGAGGGGGCGTATCGTCATTTTCCCGCTTCGGGGGGCCGAGGGAGGGGGCAAGAAGAATGCGTACGCTGCATACATAGCTTACGTAGCGTTAGCGTTCAAAATTTTAAAATCCGGATTTGCTTCGGAGTAGGAAAAATGGAGGATTCTATACGAATCTATGAAGTGGCGAATAGATTCACTCATCTCTAGTAGATGTGTAGTTGGAGGTGGGAGGGGAATAGTGCCAGAATGGAATTCGTATGAGTGCCAGGTTTTGCAACCATATAATATTTGCTCCACCATCAATGCCTTTCTTATGACCCTTTGGCGGGTCCAACAAACACTTGTTTGATGTTTTATAGCAATGCAATGCAATGCAATGCAGTGCCTCTGGAGTGGAAAAACCTCCAAAGGCTGTTGCAAAATGTACAGTCTCTGTCTATGCACGAGCCCCAAAGCAACTTAGTCTGCCTGTATGGTACAATGTATACATGTAAGCCCTTCAGCTAATCTAATGTAATACCTATTTGCTATAAAAATACACAACTACATATAACTAAACTAAAGGCAATGTTAAACAAAAACTCCGAGTAATTTGTAGTAATCAGGTATTTATTTTAGATATTCAAAGAAGTGCGGCTTTTTTGTACAATGTATGTGACGTTTCGGCCTCAGTCAGGCCTTCATCAGACTTCTGCCGCTTTTGAAGGAGGAAGGAGAGAGAGTCAGGGATGTAGCGCTGTGTGGTAGTACAGCACTCAGCTGTGTCAGACGAGAAGCGCTATTTTATATAGCGCTTCTCGTCTGACACAGCTGAGTGCTGTACTACCACACAGCGCTACATCCCTGACTCTCTCTCCTTCCTCCTTCAAAAGCGGCAGAAGTCTGATGAAGGCCTGACTGAGGCCGAAACGTCACATACATTGTACAAAAAAGCCGCACTTCTTTGAATATCTAAAATAAATACCTGATTACTACAAATTACTCGGAGTTTTTGTTTAACATTGAATTGGGGGTGGGAACCCTACTCCGAAGTTATCCACAGTGTGCAAACAAGTTTATATTACAATTAAACTAAAGGCAAAATACATATTAGAAAAGCACATGTAAGTTTGAACTTTTACATTTTTACATTTTCTGAAACTTTACTAAGTAGACTGCTGGTCTTAGTCTTGCTACAATAATATGCATTGTGTGGACTAAGAACAGAATTTAGAATTTCTGTTTCTTGCTTGCTCAGCACTTTCATAGATTATTAATAACAGACTATGAGAGCTGGGTCTTTTGCTTCTTGCTGTAGTCCAAATATTTTCACTTTCATGTGGGCTCCACAACACAGTCCAGACACTATTATTTCTCAGCATGTTGGACTTTACATGCACATATATTGAACAGGATTCTATATAAAAATACTGCATTTTATAGCCTCTTGAATTTTATGGGTCATTGACTACCTTGAGTCAGTGTGCTGGAATTTCATTACTGGGAAATTTTATTGCCATACATCAATTTCAGCTTTTGGTGTGAGGGCAGAATTTGACCTTGGCTAATAATGACAGTTTACTACAGAACCCCTAGATAAAGGTTTGCTGATATTCATATATTAAGGAATTCAATAGTTTGCTTATGGAATTCTCTAAGGGAAAGTAGGAAAGAATCCATAGCTCATGTCAATGTAAAGATTACTAGTTAACATAATATAGTCATTTTGTTGTAAAAGTCAGGGTTACATTTTGGTATATTTTATTACTGGATAACATTTCACTCATAATAATAATAATAATTCAGGAGTACATTGGCAAATCTGCAAAAAATCTGCAATACTCTGCTTATACAACTGGTGTTTGGATACAACTTTGTCATCTGTTAACCATCTCTTCCCACAAACTCACAGCTAGAGATGAGCAAAGTTTTCAAAAAATTCACCACGAAGTGTGGTAAATCAGCTTTATCCCAGCCTGCAGGGAGAGTGTATCTCGGTTTACATCACTGTGCATTGCAGTAACATGCATAGCTAGTCCTTTCTAGTAGTGACAGGCAGGTCACATACAGTATATATGGATGTGCGCATCGACATGCATCACTATTAAGGTCCTTTTACACGGAAAGATAAATCGTATTAGCGATCGTAGATGAACGATTGAACGATGCAATGTAAATACCGTTTACACTGAAAGAGAAGTCGTTCACAATCTTCGTACTTTCGGTCGTTTTATAATCGTTATTACGATCGTTCCTTGCTCCTTGCCATAAGCATTACCATTACCATCTGCCAACGACTAAACGATTTTCGTTTAAACTGGAAGATTTTCGAACGATGAGCGATTAATTTATTGGCAGGACAAAAGATGCGATCAACGAGAAGCGAACGAAATCTCGTTCGTCGTTAAATCGTTACCCGTGTTTATACACAACAATAATCATGCAAATCCGAATGTTTGAACGATTATTTGAACGATAATCGGCTCGTGTAAAAGGGCCTTTAGGCTCTGTTCACACTTCACTTATTTGGTCAGTTACGGGTCCAAAACACAGAACAGGTACTGATCTTTTCATGATACCTTATCTGCAAGTAAGATTACTCCCGATTTTGGCTTACCATACAGTAACTGCTGGCATTAATTGACAAAATAACTGAAGTGTGAACTCCGCCTTACAGGTCAATGTTTGTGACAGGTATAATGTAATTAACCATGCAGTGGTCCAATATTCTACTAAAGAGTAAAAGAGTGGTCTCATTTTACACAGTCTGCTGTTTCCACATAGATTGCTAGAGAACCTGTTCTGTTACCCCAGGACTGGGGAGCGTGTCAGCAGTAAGTTTGAGTTGATGTCAATGTTTATCTTTCCCTTCTCCTTCTTTGGTCAGTAATTGATCAGTATTGGTAAGGCAAAAACAGGAGTGGGTCTAAAGCAGAGATGACTGTTTAATTGAGGCCTTATAGATGCTCCAAAGACAGGATCTGTTGTGTTTTTCATTTTTCGTTTCTTCTGACGGATCAGGAGAACAATAAAATAAACTGTGATGTCAGCAAGGCCAAAGGAGTCAACACAGTGGCCAACTCACAGATTGATGAGCGTGGCAACAGCATGAGGAGTCAACATAGTGATCCAGTCACAGAGTGGGGAGCAATAGCAGTGGCAGTAACAGCTAGGGATGAGCGAATTTTTAAAAAATTCGATTTGGCTGGTTCGCCGAATTTTCCTAAAAGATTTGCTTCGATCAGAATAAATTAGTTGCGAATCGCGTTAAAAAACGGCTACTTCCGGGCTGCAGAGAGCCTGGATAGTGGTGTAGAACACTGTGCCTTGCAGTAAAACGCATAGAGAGTAGTGTTGAGCGAGCACTAATGTGCTTGTATGCTCGGGTGCTCTGGCCAAGCAACCGAGCATAATGTTAGTCAATGGGAATAAACCAGGCACCCCCTGCTCGGAAGAGGGAAGGGTGTCTGGTTAATCGAAAAAGGTCAGAATCGCGACTTCTCCTCTTTTACTCCTTTCGCTTGTACAAGTATGCTAATTAACTGAATTTGTACGCATTTGCACACAATGCGTACCCATTAGCATACAAATGCGTACGCATTAGCATACAAATTCGTACACATTAGCATACAATGCGTAGCATTAGCGTACAAATCAACATTACAGTGAATGCAAGCATTGTGCTTGAGTACACTCGGTATTCTACTGTTGTAGTGGAGGAATAATGTGAGCCAGTGTGACACGCACATAACAGGCTTCTTGGAATCGCTGCACACTTTTAAGTATTTGGGCAGTTAAGGGGCCAAAACTCACCAAACAACTCAAGTCTGAACTCAGCCTTACAGGTCAATGTTAGCGCCAGCTATAAAGAATAGTGAAGAGGCCCAAGATCCTACTAGAGCGCCAAAAGCGCACACCTTTTACACCAATTCACTGATTCCGCATACATTTCGACAAAACCTGTTCTATTACACACTTATACAAGCAGAGCCCCCCCAGACAGGTTGGAGATAGCAGTGGCAGCAGCATCAGCAGACTATAGAGTGGCACGACGACAGTGTGGCCAGGTGGCAGCAGCATGAGTAGGCCACAGAGTGGCAGAATGACAGACCCTGGAAGTGGCAGCAGCAGTGGAAGTAGTAGTACAATTTGGAGGCCACAGAATGGCACAATTACCTAATTTTGACGTAGCGGCAGCTAGGAGACGGCATGTGGAGTCAGCGGCTGCGACAGCAGCATCAGGCCGGAGAGTGGCATGATGACATACCCTGAAGAGCAGACCGCAATAAAAAATTCTCGTCCTTTTGGTTAAGATCAACTGTCGCATATGTTCTTATCAGTATTGGGGCTGGTTATGCCAGCAGACAGGAACGTAAGACAGAGGAGGTGCAGAGAAGGCTCCAGCTTTGCCTCGACTGTGACAAAATGTCAGTATTGACCCAAGAAGCCAAGAAAGTTCGGATCTCCATCTTGAGATTGAGCTGGCGGTCTGCGGGGAGCTGAGCTACCACCTGTGGGAGCCCCTTCCTCTCGCCTCCCCCATGCTCATCGCTGAGTGTCCCGGGGGCCAGAATCGTTTACTTTTAAAAATTTGAGTGTTCAAAACAAACAGGGTTTCCTGTATACTTGAGCTAGCAGCAGTCGAATCTTTGTGAGCAGATGACGATAATGACCATGAAGCCCTTGCTTCACCCGGCTCCCAAGTGCAATCGGCTACATCATCATCAACTACAGTTAACTCAGTTTCCTGTATACTTGAGCTATGAATAATGGAATGGGACTACAGAACGTACAAAAAATTTACGACTGACATACTGCCGAGCAGAAGGTCCAAAAAATTTGAATCAATTTTGAGGCCACAGAGTGGCACCGTAACAGCAGCTGCAAGAGGCAGCAGTTGAATACATTTCAAGGCAACAGAATTGGAGAGGCAGCAGGAGTGGTACTAATTTTAAAGAGACAGAATGGCACAGTGACATACCCTGGGAGAGGCAGCAGCAGTCAAAAAAATTTAAATGCAAAATACCGTAGAGTGGCACAATTACATACTTTGGACGTAGCAGCAGCTGGGAGACAGCGTGAGTAGGCAGCAGCTGGGATGCAGCATGAGTAGGCCGCAGAGTGGCACAATTACATAGTTTAACGTAGCGGCAGCTGGGAGACAGCGTGAGTAGGCGGCGGACGCAGCAGCATCAGGCAGCAGACTGGCACAATTACATAGTTTGGAGGTAGCGGCAGCTGGGAGACAGCGTGTGGAGGCGGCAGCTGGGACGCAGCATGTGTAGGTCGCAGAGTGGCACAATACATAGTTTGGAGGTAGCGGCAGCTGGGAGACAGCGTTTTCAGGCGACGGACGCAGCATGAGTAGGCCACAGAGAGGCACAATTACATAGTTTGGACGTAGTGGCAGCTGGGAGACAGCGTGTGGAGGTGACAGCTGGGACGCAGCATGAGTAGGCCACAGAGAGGCACAATTACATAGTTTGGTCGGAGCGGCAGCTGGGAGACAGCGTGTTGAGGCGGCGGATGCAGCATGAGTAGGCCACAGAGAGGCACAATTACATAGTTTGGACGTAGCGGCAGCTGGGAGACAGCGTGTGGAGGCGGCAGCTGGGACGCAGCAGTATCAGGCCACAGAGTGGCACAATTACATAGTTTGGAGGTAACGGCAGCTGGGAGACAGCGTGTGGAGGTGGCAGACGCAGCAGTATCAGGCAACAAAGTGCACAATTACATAGTTTGGACGTAGCGGCAGCTGGGAGACAGCGTGTGGAGGCGGCAGCTGGGACGCAGCAGTATTAGGCCACAGAGTGGCACAATTACATAGTTTGGAGGTAGCGGCAGCTGGGACACAGCGTGTGGAGGCGGCAGACGCAGCAGTATCAGGCAATAAAGTGCACAATTACATAGTTTGGACGTAGCGGCAGTTGGGAGACAGCGTGTGGAGGCGGCAGCTGGGACGCAGCAGTATTAGGCCACAGAGTCGCACAATTACATAGTTTGGATGTAGCGGCAGCTGGGAGAGGCGGCAGACGCAGCATGAGTAGGCACACTGAGGCACAATTGCATAGTTTGGACGTAGCGGCAGCTGGGAGACAGCGCGTGGAGGTGGCAGCTGGGATGCAGCATGAGTAGGCCACAGAGAGGCACAATTACATAGTTTGAACGTAGCGGCAGCTGGGAGACAGCGTGTTGAGGCGGCGGACGCAGCATGAGTAGTCCACAGAGAGGCACAATTACATAGTTTGGACGTAACAGCAGCTGGGAGACAGCGTGTGGAGGCGGCAGCTGGGACGCAGCAGTATCAGGCCACAGAGGGGCACAATTACATAGTTTGGAGGTAGCGGCAGCTGGGAGACAGCATATGGAGGCAGCTGCTGTGCACTTTGGCAGACACCGACAGGCTCAAGGACTGGGCCACCTTCTCTTCTACATATTTGTGCAGGGCTGGGACTGACTTTTTGGCAAAGAAATTACGGCTTGGCACTCTCTACCTCAGCACAAGCCATCAGTTCTCTGAACAGTGCAGAGTCCACCAGTTGAAAAGGGAGGGACTGCAGCACCAGCAACTTGGACAGGAGCACGGTCAGCTTCTGCGCTGTAGGATGGCTGGATGGCAGGCTCTCTTTGCAATCGCACGGTGAACGACTGCTGCCGTAATGAGTGGCGATGAATAAGAGGAGGAGGAGCAGGAGCATCTGGAGCGGTAGATGATGAGAGACAGCTCCCTTCGGCAGAGGTGCTGGAGCCTTGACTACCTGAAATGGGATGCGTGCAACTGGGTGATGCTGCTGTTGCTGCTGCCGACTGGACTGCCATATCTGAGCCACGGTTCTCCCAGGCCACTTTGTGGTGACGCTGCATATGTTGGCGCAGGTCCGTGGTGCCAACATTAGCACCCTGGCCACGCTTCACTTTCTGACCACAGATTTTACATATAGCCATGTTCACCTCCTCAGGCGTCTTAACAAAAAACTTCCACACCGCCGAGTAGGCGATTTTACCACCAACACTCCGCACTGACGGAGTAGTACCTCCGCTGCCTGGCTGAGCCACTGCGCCGCTCTTTTCAAGGCCAGAAAGCACCTGCGAAGAGTGCAGTCTACCCCGTGCCCGTTTGGCTACCGACTTGCTGGCTGCACCGCTGCCTCACGCGCAAGCTGTCAGTCTCGTCTGCAGATGACGATAATGATGATGAAGCCCTTGCTTCACCCGGCTCCCAAGTGCGATTGGCTACATCATCATCAACTACAGTTTGCACGTCGCTAATGTCCTCCTCAACTGTCTCTGTGTACAAAGCCTGACGGCTCTCAACATCACCTCCCACTACACTCTCCTCATCAGTACTTGACCGCCTACTGGAAGGAGTGGATTTCTGCCCCACCTCTTGGCTTCCCAGTAGCTGCTGACTGTCCTCAAGTATTTCTTCCTCGCTGTATAGTGGTTCAGAGCCCACAGCATATAGTACTTCTCTGGCTGAGGGAACCGAAAAGGACAGAGGCAGGTTGAGGACAGGTGGAGGTGCTTCAGGCCCATGCCAACTAAGGGTTATATCTGACGATCCCACCAACTCTTGGCTGGGGGTGTCCGATGTCATCTGGGAGGAAGTGGATGACCAAGTCAACCATTCAAGAACCGCTGGGTTGGTGGTCAACACACGACCGCTAGATGACACCGGTAGCTCTGGCCTCGCCAAGTGACCCCTAATGCCACGTCCCCTTCCTCTGCTGCGACCTGTGTCTATTCCAGAAACATTTGTGCCACTGCCCTTCCCTATGAAGGGCCTGTCACTGCTCTGTCTGACATACTGATTGATTACAAATTTAAAATAAAAGGAAATTAAAAATCCACCCAAAAAATTTACTTTGCTCATTGCCTCGCACAACGACCTAACTATTTATTTGAGAACTACCGTCACCCACAGAGTGGATTAACAATGTGTTGCTGAACTGCAGTACAATGGGTTACTGCACAGAACTACACACTATATGCCAATTTTCTTTTTCTATGGCAAATGAGGCCACAAATGCTTATTTAAAAGTAACACTAACAACCCCACAAACTCAGATTCACCTTTTTTTTAATGATATTCACTGACTATCTTACAGCAATATCACTCTTTTCTGCTTGGATGGCGAATGAGACCTAAAATACTTATTTGAAACTAACCACCCCACAAACTGAGATTTTTTTTTATTTTTTTTTAAATGATATTCACTGACTACCTTAAAACAATGTCATGCTTTTCTGCTTGGATGGCGAATGAGGCCTAAAATACTTATTTAAAAGTAACACTAACAACCCCACAAACTCAGATTCACTTTTTTTTTTAAATGATATTCACTGACTACCTTACAGCAATATCACGCATTTCTGCTTGGATGGAGAATGAGGCCTAAAATACTTATTTGAAACTAACCACCCCACAAACAGATAGATATATATATATATATATATATATATATATATATATATATATTTATATTTAAATGATATTCACTGACTACCTTACAACAATGTCACGCTTTTCTGCTTGGATGGCGAATGAGGCCTAAAATACTTATTTAAAAGTAACACTGACAACCCCACAAACTCAGATTCACTATTTTTTTTTAATGATATTCACTGACTACCTTACAGCAATATCACGCTTTTCTGCTTGGATGGCGAATGAGGCCTAAAATACTTATTTGAAACTAACCTTCCCACAAACTGAGATATATATATTTTTTAAATTATATTCACTGACTACTAGAGATGAGCGAGCATGCTCGTCCGAGCTTGGTGCTCGTTCGAGTATTACGGTACTCGTAAGTGCTCGCTGATCGGACGAGTATCTCGCCATGCTCGAGGAAATGGCATCTCCCGCATTTTGAATTTTTGCTGCCTATAAACTCAGCCAATCACAAGCCAGGAGACTCTGCGGTACACCCAGCATCACGTGGGTCCCTTACATGTCGATAGCAGGGGTTGGATGGCCTGATCAGGTGACCCTGGAATATACTAGTGACTGCCCGCGGTGCTCGGCTCAGATGCTGTCTGGATGTCGTTAGGGACAGATCTGCTGCTTTTCAGGGAGAGTGTAAGGGCCTGGATTTAGTTCTATGTTAGGCAGGAGTGATCTCAAAAGAACCCAACAGCCCTTCTAAGGGCTACAAGACATTTTTTTTTGTCTCCTGGCTGGGCTGGCTGGCACTAGTAGAGCAGCTATCGCCATATATAACACTTTTTTTTTATTGTTTTATCTCAGTGATACAAATCCATTTCATACAACTGTGTGGAACCATTCTGTGTGTCACAGTTCAGCTGTCCACTCACCACAAACCACAATCTGTATTTTCTGTCCAGGTGACCCATACTGTACGTCACGTAATCAAATACGGTCTTTTGCTTTCACTGATACAGCTACATTAGAAAAATCTCTGTGCGACATTTGTCTGGGTTGCAGTCAAAATAGCCACAGTAAGCAGGGGCTGAGTTTGCTGTCTGATATTTTCTGCATGTCACGTTAAAAAATAAAAATAATAAAAAAAAATATATAAAAAAAATAAAAAATAAAAAAAATGTTTTTTTGTTGTTTTATCTCAGTGATACAAATCCATTTCATACAGCTGTGTGGAACCATTCTGTGTGTCACAGTTCAGCTGTCCAGTCACCACAAACCACAATCCGTATTTTCTGTCCAGGTGACCTATACTGTACGTCACGTAATTAAAAAAGGTCTTTTGCTCTCACTGATACAGCTACATTAGAAAAATCTGAGTGCGACATTTTTCTGGGTTGCAGTCAAAATAGCCACAGTCAGCAGGGGCTGAGTTTGCTCTCTGATATTTTCTGCACGTCAGGTTAAAAAAAAAATTAAATAAATAGATAAATAAATAAATAAAAATAAAAAAAATAGTCGCGTAATTAAAAAAGATCTTTTACTCTCACTGATACAGCTACATTACAAAAATCTCTGTCGACATTTATCTGGGTTGCAATTAAGCAGACCAAGTCTGCCTAATCTAATAGTTTCAGTGTAATTGCTCCATACTGCACGGTACGTAATAACATACGAAATTTAGCTCTAACTTATCCACCTATATACAAAGCACAATCCGTATTTTCTGTCCAGGTGACACATTCTGTATTTCACTTAATTAAAAAAGGTCTTTTGCTCTCACTTATACAGCTACATTACAAAAATCTCTGTGCGACATTTATCTGGGTTGCAATTAAGCAGACCAAGTCTGCCTAATCTAATAGTTTCAGTGTAATTGCTCCATACTGCACGGTACGTAATAACATACGTAATTTAGCTCTAACTTATCCACCTATATACAAAGCACAATCCGTATTTTCTGTCCAGGTGACACATTCTGTACGTCACGTAATTAAAAAAGGTCTTTTGCTCTCACTGATACAGCTACATTACAAAAATCTCTGTGCGACATTTATCTGGGTTGCAATTAAGCAGACCAAGTCTGCCTAATCTAATAGTTTCCCTATAATTGCTCCATAATGCACGGTACGTAATAACATACGTAATTTTGCTCTAACTTATCCACCTATATATTTTCTTGTTCAGATTGAACAAGTTTGTGGGTTTCAGTACAGCAGGCCCATTTTTTTTTGTACATATAATACACTTATATACAGAAAATGTTGAACCCCAGGGCTAAGGGTCGAGTACGAGGGCGTGGGCATTCAATTACTGCAGGGGGCAGAGGCCGTGGTCCTGGGCAGGGTGAGACAGTACCTGCTAATGAGGGAGCAGGGGAACGCCGCAGAGCTATAGTCCCTAGCTTCATGTCTCAACTTACAGGGACACGTGGTAGAGAACTGTTGAAACCACAATAGTGCGAGCAGGTGATGTTGTGGATTGCGGACAATGCTTCAAGTAATTTGTCCACCAGTCAGTCTTCCACGCAGTCCACCCACGTTACCCAATGGAGCACTCCTCTGGCTCCTCCCACCTCAACCTCCTTCCCCCCAGTTCTGCCCCCTCCCAGGAAAAATTTGGAATGCGATCCGGCATACTCTGAGGAAACTGTTTTCTGGACCCTTCCCAGAGTCACAAACCACTTCTCAGGTTGCTGCTGACCTCTTTCCCGATGCCCAAGTTTTCCAACTGTCACAGTCTGTGGGTGATGATGATGACATTGTTGACTTAGTGGAACAAGTGTGTAAAGAGGTGTCGGACGATGAGGAGACACGGTTGTCAGACAGTGGTCAAGTTGTTGTCAGGGCAGGAAGTCCGAGGGGGGAGCAGACTGAGGAATCGGAGGATGACGAGGTGACTGACCCAAGCTGGGTTGATAAGCCGAGTGAAGACAGTGCTTCTGAGGCGGAGGTGAGTGCTGCACCAGAACAGGTTGTAAGAGGCAGTGGTGTGGCCAGAGGGAGAAGCAGGGCCAGAGCTGGTGCATCAGCAGCAACTGTTTCACGTAGTGAAGCTCCCGTGGCGAGGCCTAGATGTTCGCAAGTCTGGAGGTTCTTTAAAGAAATTGAGGATGATCGATGGACTGTGGTGTGCAACCTGTGCCACACCAGTATCAGCAGGGGTGCCACCACTACTAGCCTAACCACCACCAGCATGCGCAGGCATATGAAGTGCTAAACACCCCACTCAATGGAACCAAGGCCGTTCACATCCTGCGGGTCCCACCACTGCTCCTTCCCCTGTGTCACTCGCTGCCTCTGCTAGTCAACCCCTGCCAGGACCCCGGCATGAGCGCTCCTCACCGGAAAAACCAACACCTTTCGCCTCCACGATCCTCCACAGCGTCCACCAATGTGTCCCAGCACGCGTTCAA